>JAQFZW010000135.1:0-106219 GCA_034687055.1 Heteromurus nitidus | reverse complement strand
GATTGGGAGTTTAACCAATGAATCCGCAACACCTCAAAGTGTATGTTCACACTAGATTCGTTGCAATTGGCGAGTAGCTACGAAATAGTGTCCATTGTCAGCACAGCCCCATTCATGACTCGAGTGAGAAAAAGTGTTGAAAACACATTTGGCTACATGCGAAAATACACCTTGTACATTTATTGCTTCCTTGTCACCATAAAATTACTTGACGATGTTGTTCTAGTCTTCCCAAATAATTATTATCTCAATGTGAATCAGGCTGAACCAGAGAAGTCATGAACACATGAAACGTTTTCAAATCTTTGCAGATGAGATTTAAAAGTATAAAAATGAGATCGATAAAATCAGATCACGATTTGAATTGCATCAATTGTGCATTAAACACGGTATATATAGATCCAAAAACATGTCAGGTTTTAACCATTGGACTTGGACAGGAGAAGAAAAAATTCTTCGTGGTCATAAACACAAGTGGGGTCTTGGACTTTGTCGAGTCCAACCAAAAAGGAGTTTCACCAATCAACTTCTCCACCGTACGGTGCTACACAGTTTTTTTTCGCTTGCCTAATTTATGAAGAAGTTCTCGCTTCTAGTCAAATTCTTGGTAAAGTGGAATGCGTGTTGTAAAAACCAAAATGTCTTGACTTAATTATGCATGTCATAAAAATGTTAGGACGAGAGGGAGAGGGAGAGAGAGCCGTAATAAGAAACTCTTTTTTACTACTGCGCTCTTATTGGTTGTAAAGTATGCTCAATCAGTAGCAAACATAGATGAATTTAAGAGAGAACCTAAAAAGCCAAAAGGAGTCAAGGTGTCATGTCACTGAAAGTTTTTTTATATATCATGGTGCCCTAAGCGTAGTCGTAAATATGTCTTGTGGGTTTGGGGTTAAAATAGCGACATGACTTGGCGTTGGTCTCTGGTCTAGTCAGCGAAAAGCTATTGGATTCTTGTTTGAATGAGAGGTTTGTGGTGTGTGTGTGAAGTTACGTGATACATGAAATGAAATGCACATATTTACCGATATGTTAGTAGTATACTTATGTCTTGTCTACATTTGAAAATGCATATTTTCATCTTTTCCCTATCATCGCGCATTTTTAAGGGTTAAAGCTGTTGAGTTTATTGCATGATTCAAGAAGAAGGTCATATTTCTGGCTCCATATGGTTTTCCTTATCAACCGAGATGTGTGCGTGTGTGAGAGATGCTCAAGGAAATTTGTGACTTGTGCAGAAAACTGCATCTAGAGTTAATGGAGTGTGATGGTAATAATGCAAGATACAAGACGTGACATGAGCATCTTGTAAGTAGGTACTTTTTACAAGAATATGCATGCCTGGAATGTTTTTTTCCTCTTCACAAAATATATATACGGAACTATTTCGTTTTGTAATAAAAATATAAAATATGTGCTGCAGCTGGTGCTTGTAAAAGAGTAACATGCAAGGCGTGCACTTGTCGAATACATATTATAGCGATGTCTTTCCTTTTCCTTGAAAATTTCTACTTTCTCGATAAGAAGTTTTTTTTACTGCAAAGTGCAACAACTGCAACCAAGTACATTTCATGCTTTATGTTCACTTCATAAATTCTGTCATCCGTATTTGTTTTTTATTCACTAGTAAAAACACCAAATCTCCGGGAGATTGTGCACGTGTGGTGTTTCCACAGATAAATTAACATAATCATCGCATGCTCCTGTACACTATTCTCTCGCCAATGTTCTTTGCCTGGAGTTTGCTATAAAATCATCGGAATTTGTAAATTGAAATGAACCAGAAGAATTTTTCCTAACTTTATGAACAAAAAAGGGAGAGCTAAAGAATTCATTTCAATTTTTCAGTGAACTGAGGAAAGGCAGGAGTCAATTTAAATTATTAGCTTGTGTTCGGATTATTGAGTATTGCATTGCAGGACACGTAATTTTGCTGGTAATTTATGTGTAAAATGGGCTTCCTTTGATAAGCAAAAAATTAACGCAATAATAGGTTCGGTAAATTTTTCATACTTGTCTGTCCAGTTTAGTCCAGCCACATTCCAGCGAGAGAGAGAAAGAGAAGAAAAAATAGAAAAAGCACGGTCCTCGCATCAACGCTTCTTAAAAACAAAACCAGCAAGTTTTTCCACTCATTCTGAAAGATTATTATTGTTCTTCTGTAACGAGCTTGTAACTGTGTAGGCTTATATTATTCAAGCGATGACACAGAAATATAAGTAGAATATACAGCTTTCATCTGGCTACTTGTTTTTTTCGTGGCAATAATAATTATACTCGGTGATTAGCAGCTTAGTATGGGCTCGTGGGAAAAATTGTATGTTTTCAGTCTTTTCGTAGAACTTGTTGATCGCCTTGACTTTGACTTTTTGCGGTACGCGTAGAAAAAAGTCGAAAGTAGGTGAAGAAAGTGTGTTTTTAGGGTTGTCCAAAAGTAATGATTTCGTGCAAGCAGGATTTGTGCCGGACACTTGATTTGATTGTCAGAGTCGAGTATGTGTAATATTTTTGTTTAGGACTGCCTTCAAATAGGATTTTGTTCATTCTCTGCTCACACTAAGCGTTAATGTGCTTGGTCTTGCCTGAAGCTTTGTAGTTTTGGAATAGGATATGATGACGAGTACATGTAATTTGTTGAACATTTCTTTGTTTCCTCGGGCAAAAACAAAAGAAACCTGAAATCGTTAAGTCGGCATTAATTATTGAGTAGCTGAAGTGGGACTTTTGCGAGTGTGACTTGTTTCAGCAGCTCATGGTTCTGCAAGACAGATTCAAGATTGGTAGCTGAAAACAAAATCCTTTTTAGGTCTAGCAATCTCTGAAACGCAAGTTACTCACGCATATCTAACTATGGAATTAACATATTTATTAACTCCAACCCACAATTTCTAAGTTTGTTCTGATATCAAAGCGATTTGAAGTTTTTAAACTTGAGTTTGGTATCTATATATTGCATAGTCGAAGCTATTTGCCAGCTTTTATGTCAAACAATTGCTCATTCATCTTATGATTTCGCTATACTTTACCAACACATTTTTTGAAACAGAATTTGTAGAAATTTCTGGACAGATTCTAACTGAATCTGAAATTATTGACAAAATTAACGATTAGCTAGATTTTCTATGAAAAGGCATTACATGTAACTCCCATGTAGTGTGTTAGTCACGTACCAAATGAATATATAAGTCACGTTGTAATTATTCCACGGAAAAATTAGTTGAAGTTGGAACTTATGTTTCATAAAAAAATGTCAGTTTTTGGTTTGGTAAAAACAGAATGGTAGCAGCAAAACCGTATGTGAGAATAGAAATTGTCTAAATAGGCAAGGGGTTAATAGCGTAGATTATGTACATATCTGTACTTGTTCACTTGTGTATCTAAATTTACGTTTGGGTTTTACTGATACTGATAGGATTTTAGGATAGACATAAAACTAATGAGCCGAGATGACGTTTTTATACTTTCTGGACTCCTAACATTAGACATTCATGACCCTTCACTTTATCCATGTACCCACGAATTTTTGTTCGCAGATAAAGTGGTTCCCTGTACACATTCATATTATCCAGTCAGTCAACCAGTGTGTATCCATCTGTTTCGAATAATTTACTTAAGTAATTTCCCAAACTTTCTCAGCCAAGCACGTATACAAACCAGAAACAGAGTTTGTTTACAAATTGGAATACATAAAACACGGTACTTTTGTGTCTTAGCAAATAAGCAAATGCAAGTATCACGAAAATAAACCAATTTTCTCCGTATGTCATGGATTTCATTTGAGAGCGAAGTGCATAATTTATACAACATTTTGCTGGAGAAAAATTATTGTCTAATGTAACACATTCGTTTACTTCATGTGGCGCACATGAGTCTCCTCTTCCGTAACTCACTTCACATTAAAATCGATCTCGCCCAGAGATGTACAATAAACAGAATTCATATAAGAGCAAAAAGGAAGTTTTCGCTATTTTCCAGAGCAGTGCTTTGACATGCGAGGAGTAAGTGATGTGGCATAATGTAATGTGTACAGAAAATGGGTTTATGCCTCGTATCACACAATCATCTCACTTTGTCTTCCAGACTAAAGAGTCTCCTAGATGCATACAGTGCCTCAGCAGTCATGACTTGACTTGAATGAAACTCATTTTCTGTTCGTGCGAAAGCAAAGGGGAGACTGTGTAAAATACAGTCATATAGAGAAGAGGCTTCATGCTCACAAAAGGGAAAACGGAAACAAATCCATAAACCTAAATTACCTAGTTTACATTATTAGCATTGCATTACGTACGCCACTTTCTCTGCTGCGTTGGCACGTTTGCCTTTTGTGTAAAAAAAGAACCTGTCAAAGCCTAAACAAAATATATGGCAAAAATGCTTTTGCTTGTCTTCTCTTCTGTGTTCACTTCTAAAGAATATATGGAGAGATATGAAAAGGGATTTAAGCCATGTATGAGGAAATTGGGATTAGATTAGTTTTGGATCATGGATGGATGGAGAAGTTGATGATGATGCTGATCATGCTATGGATATGTGCATTGTTCAACTGCTTTTGACAGTCATTGCTAACAAGCTCCTATTTTCATGGGATATATGATATGCATTATATTGACAGCAAATATACTTTTGTATGCAAACTGCAAACAGATCCGTGGTTTAAACAGAGGAGAACAATTAGGTTAGCTGGTTCCGGTCTGCGTGAGAGAAGGAGGAGTATTATTAGCATCCAGTATATCCACCATGTACATACTTACATTCTGCGTGTATTTAATTGATCTGCAGTGGTTTGTGTAGTATTTGTATACCCTCCGGTATCACCGTATCACAAAATTCGTCTTTATTTGTTGAGCTGAGAGTGCGCCACGAGATGAGAATGATGAGATTCACCGCAGGAATTTCCTTGGAATAGTATATACATTCAAATTCACAAGGTGCTCATTCTCATGATAATGTGCTATGCTGATCTTCATTTGCTTTGGTGTGACCTCAATCCGTGATCTAGATCTATTGTGTTTAACTGCTCTGGGTGCATGTATATTTGTATATATCTACAATGTCTACATAGTCTGGACGAAAAGAGCAGATTCTTTGATCAGATGAGGGTGAGAGTGAGAAGAGGAGAATGTTAATCATTGAATTGGTCATGGTGTAACACTTTCGCTGGCGTAAATGAAGCCATAAAAATTGTGGCCGGTCCAGATGGACAGACCAACATAAACAACTTGGTTTGTCTGTAGATTTTCCAGGCGAACTGAAGCGAAGTAAATAGTATTATGTCCACTGGAACAGGTCGAGGAAGATTCTTGTTGTATTTATGTACAACATGTAATTACCGTAGAGCCCAGTTCGTGAAGATAATTGGATATAATGGGAGAGAACTCTGTTTCCTCAGACTTTGTCCATCGCTAATGAAGTTTTGCCGATTTTTGCGTAGGAAAAGCAATCAATGCATATTAAAACTTAATACAAACATATCGACTAGCATTGTAAGTAAGCAGAATAATGCATGTCACCGTGTATGGTTTGTTATAATGCCCACCATGAAAACTTGAAGTTTGCCATAATTTCTCAGTCTTAGGAAACATTATGCAACTGAAGTGTATTCTTAATCAATCTCAATATCTAATGAGCTTTCTCCATATTTCTCTTTACGATTATAGCTTACCCGAGTGGAACGATCACTGGAATATTGATCCAATCACTGGGGTGCTCTCTCCTACCCGACCACTCATTGGGCATCGATCCTCAACTTCCTCGACGTCCTCATCATCCCAGTCGGGAAAGGATCAGGAGGATAGTAATAACAATAGTAATCGAGAGACACTCAGGGTCCGTGCCAAAAATCGGTGGAATCCTTCACCAAACGCTGGCAGTATCGCCAATGTGAATATTCAGATCCGTCCTGTGAATCGCTACGCACCTCTAATACGTATCAATCGGCCGCCGCAGGTAATCTATTTTCAAAATTAAATGTGGTTTATACTTCGCGAGCAAACCTAAAATGAATTATGATTAAACATGACATTGCAGGTTGAGATACGCCCTTACGGAGTAATCTATGCAATAGTCTCAATACGTGATCCAGACGAAGGTGAGAATGGGATAGTAGACTTGGAAATAAAGGAAGGGGATCCGAACGGTGTCTTCCGTGTAAGTCCTACCAGCTCCCGAAATGAATTCTATGTAGAGATGTCACCAGTCGTTGCGCAAAACTTTCATTGGAATCCCGACAAGCTCTACAACTACAATCTCACTTTGAAAGCAACGGATCGCGGGAGTCCTACCAAGAGCTCAGAGAAGGTCAGTAAACTGAAAGGAAAGAAATGAGATGTATACGTACTTTTTTAAAGAAAATCTTAGGTATTCCCCTTCCCTCTGGTTGTGATCAACAACTACATAATATTTAGAATCAATATAATGGTTTAGATCAAACAAGAAATGAATTGAGGAATCATGATAAAATGCTGAGACAATTCCAGTGTTCCCAGTCCAATTTCAGTCTCAGCTCACTCACGATCAGTAGAATGTTAATGTCATTCCACAGGAAGTTACGGGTGAAAGTAACCATTTTTACAGGAGCGAAAATAGTAATAAAATACCATTTATGTGAGAAGAAACCCACTGCGTCATGTGTGATGGCATGATACAGAGTATCACAGGATAGACGATAACTATTAAAACTGGTTTTCTCCAGTAAAATCTAATGGATGAGGATGTGTGTGCAAGTGCGAAGGGGGAGAACAGGAAAGCACACGATACACGTGCCACTCGAGTAAGAAAATCCTATCGGTTTGAGTTTTTTCTGCATCAAGTAGAAAAACTCAAACTCTTGCTGGTAGAAGAATGTTTGACATCGTACTGGAGGGAGAGACAAGTTGAGAAGGGAGGGGTTAGCGATTGGATGACTTGATACCATAGTTTATAGTTTGATTTATTTCACTCCGAAGGATTTATTTTTCACTGGACAAGTGCAACTCACGACGATGAGGAAAACTTTTCCTGGAATCTTTGGTTTAAACATATTTTTCTCTCGTATTTATTTTCGTAGGATCTCACAGTCCGTCTTTCCGATGTACTTTGGTCTTCCATATCGTCATCGTCCTTCTTCTTCCCCTCGTCCTCCTTCCATCCCTCCTCTGCCCGAGCAAATAGTGCCATATTTGATAAGGACGTTTATGAAGTGGAAATCTCCGAAACGGCTCCGCCTCACTCTGTAGTTTTCCGACTGAAAAGACCTGACTCCAAAGTGCTGCTCACGATCTCCAGCGGGAATGAGGGGCAGGACTTCTTTCTCGAGGAGACTTCAGGCGTTCTCTACACGTCGAAATGGCTGGACGCTGAGACCAAGTCTACGTACACGCTGACAATTGACTCAAGAGACAGGAGACCTAATCGGATCGGAGACTTGTCGAGGAGGCGTCAGTCTGTGGCGAAAATTATTGTTAAGATTACAGATGGTAAGTACAATGTTGAGGGGAGAAATGAAATGATGTGTGAAAAAATAAGCATGCATTCTGGCTTGTTTTGCTCATATTATTTTCCTTTTCGAGAGAGAGAGAGAGCCAGAAAAAGAAATCTGTTTTCTCATTTCCTCCAAGTCAAGTCAAATGGGTGATAAGGAAGATGTTTTCTCTCTTTGGGAAAATAATATGTATGTTTTGTTGGTTTGTATTTGCGCTCTGTGTGCTTTTCCTCTCTTGCTCTTATCGGTGACTTGTGAAATCCTCTTTTGTACGTCGTTTTTCTTCTTCGGAGTGAAAATGCTGGAAGGAACGGATTATTGATGCTAAACAAGTGGTTGTGGAGAGAAATGAAAAAGAAAAAAGAGGGAATAAAGAGTAGTGCTTTGCTTGTTTTCCTTCTTGTTTGCTTTCTACTCAAGTCCCTCTCGTGTGATGCACTTATTTGCTGAATTTTTGCTACATTACATTCATGCGGGGGAGAAAGTGAGGGAAATCGGGAGAAAAGTGTGAGAGAGAAAATAAATAAATGGTGAAAGGCTTACTTTTCTTCTCACACAAATCACGATCGGGTGTTTATTCCTGTTTTTCTTAGATTTATTTTCACCCTCTGTGAGCCCATATATTCACTAGTATAAGTTTCAAGATATACACGTCTCCTGTTCGGCTTATGCTTCGTATTGTGTGAGCGGATTGTGTGATTTAAACCTGTTTTGTCAAGACGTGTATCACCAGGCTTCAAACTTTTTTAGGCACGAAATAACTACCACGCGAGTACAAACATACGTAAAAAGTGCAGTAGCTAAAAAAAACTTTTCACTGTTACTGTCAGTGTTGGTGCACAAGAAATCACATTTCCTATTTGAGTTTTTTCTAACGCTCACTGTTAAATAAATGACTTGTTTGGAAAATTGCAGTATTATTCTCATGTTTACTTTCATTGATTGACACGTCACAGTTCAATTTATTTCTGGCAAGAGATGGTAGGCGTAACGAAAGCAAACAAAGTGCAGTTGTATCATGTAACCTTAAGCCTTTCAATATATTGGAGCTGTACATAATTTCCGTTCGACATGTAGGGACTAGGCAGTTAATTGAACATTTTTTCTTTGAAAAGTTGCTCAAATAAACTGAATCGGAGATTTATAGACACATATTGAAGTACAGAACATCGTTAGTGAAAAGCCGATTGAAGTGAATGAATTAATTACAATTTCTATATCTGCCTGCTAATTCCGCAAACTTCGCTTGAACAAAATATCATTAGAATATGAAGTTTATACGTTAAACATTTCACATATAAAGTATACATATCTTGATATTACACGCTACAGCGGTTATATGTGTTTCCGCTATGTTGTATCGCTTCATTTGTTTATGCTTATTTAGAAAATGTTGCGAAGATTTATTGATGTAACAAATGTAAAAAGTACGGCTTCGGCGATTTTGATGCATGCCGCATGTAATTACTTGTCATCCACACGAAATTAAGAAGTGCTATTTTCTGTAAATAAGTAAAAAGCTATACCCTTTGGCTTGGCTGTGTTGGAAGTTTATATAGGTCACAGTAACTGCCACAGCCCTAAATTGAAACTGTGTGGACTTCAGAACACAAACTATTCATTTGCACGTTCTGCTAAGAATGTCCGCCCACTCATTCCCATCCTACATAATTTTTCTCGGAAGCTGTTGCATGTTCTTTCTCGCATTACCCTTATTCATTTCGACATTTTCCTTTGCACACCCACACTCCACACTGCTATTAGACGATATAGCCAATTATTAATGATGTTTGAAGCTTATTACACGCACTGTGTACTCGTGTACATAAGTGAGCTGAATGAAAAGCCCATAGTTCGTAAACGCTTTCACTTTCAATTTCCATTTTGCATTGCTTCCATTCATTTTGCTTCCTCCTACCATTGTCTCAACACTCGTGCTCAACTCACAACTCACCCTTTTCCTCTTTTTATGTCTGTCTCAACAGGGAATGATAATGACCCCGAGTTTGAAGCCAGCAATCCAACAGAAGTTTCTCTCATCGAGAACGAACCAGTTGGGACGAAAGTAGCGAGAATCTCAGCACGGGACCGAGACCAGGGAGAAAATGGGTAATTAACTCTAACGATATCGTTTCTTTTCCTTTAGCCCCATTACTAGCAAAAAGTACAAACAAAAAACTCTCTTCTGTATTATATACATATATGTACATGTTATACACAATGAGACACATTGTTTGCCACCACCGCCAACTCTCTCACGATAGGTTGATATTCCCCGTCATCAATGGAGGTCTCCCACTTCATTCCACGCACGATAGAGTTAGTGTTTTTTTTAGCTATTCTTCTAATACGTGCATGCCACCAGCAAAACTGAAAACGTTTGCTGGTTCTTTCGCGCGACACGCGTCCATTTTCTCTCTCAGAGTTTTCCTTTTCTATTTTTTTGTTTCGTGTCGTGAAAGCAATTTTCCCTTGCTGGAACAAACGTCGAAATGAAAGTACAACATTATATATGTACGTACATGCTATAAGCACATAATGTACATGTATATTAAGACCCTTATTTTCTCCTGAGTAAGAAAAAAAGTGAATGAAGCAAGAGTGAACGATGAAAGCAAACGTGTTTCTTGGGGGGAAAGCCTATATGCGACATTATTACGAAACAGCGTAGATACAAAAGCGACTTAAGAACTAGTATTAGGTACACACACTCACTCAGCAAAAAACCAAGTATTATCCTTATGGATGTAGAGAAAGTTGGAGAAAGTTATAAATACCCTGCTCCTGGCTGATAATGAACGTTTAGTTGAAGGCTATATAACACAACATTGGCTACTATTTGCCACAGTCAGCAGTTCTCTTTCAGTTCTTGAAGAAACATACAAGTCTTTTCATTGATGTGCTTTCTCTCCTTACGTCTTGAATCGCTGTCTCTTCCAATTTTCATCAGCTTTTCATATCACATCAAAATGGAGGACAGAAAATGGAGAGAGAGAGAGAGAGAGAGGAAAAAATTGTTACGAAAGTTACTTTGTTTCACGGAGGGAATTAGCCACTTTCAGACTGTGTATATCTATCTTTTCGCATTTAGGTTATGGACTGTGTTAGTTTCGCAACTCCACATTGATATCTTTTGATTATGCCATTCATTTCTGCTGTTGTGCAATATGCAGTACCATTATACCTCGTTTCTCGTGGGTGGCGCAGCCGGTATAGAAAACTTGGAGACAAGTCATGTATGTTTATGCTTTGGATGGTCTTTTTTACTGGCACAAGATGAAAATTTTATTCTCAGCCGCTCAGCCACTTTTATCACGGATTTATGAAACATTAGACGTAAATATCCTACTAAAAAGGGTCATTTACTTATGTATACTGCAGCAGGCTCCTGGTGAAAACTCAAGCGCCAAGAAAACAAGCTTTTCCATCATATCATATCATATAAAAATGTATGGAGATGATTGTGAGTTGGTGGCGGTGGGTGATATTGTATCTTTGCGCGATATGAAAACGCAAACTCATTCATGACTGTCATGATATGGTGGAACCTTACAGGTCATTGCTTTCTCCAGTTAATGACATTATTCTTTTCTGCCTCATGTGCTGGCTATGTTTGATTGCTGTTAATTCTGTTTCAGCTACGTAACGTACAACATTGCCAATTTGAAGACGGTCCCCTTCTCAATCGACCATTTCACTGGGGAAATCCGTACTACGAAGGCCTTTGACTTTGAGGTGGATCGTCGTCAGTTCCAGCTTGTGATTAGAGCCTCGGATTGGGGCCAGCCGTCGAGGAGACAGAGTCAAACTACGCTTAATATTCGCCTTAATGATGTCAATGATAATCGACCACGTAAGTGTTGAAACTTTATTTTGAACTCTAATTAGACTCTCTGCGAAATATTTTCTTCCCTAATATTTTCTCTGATATCCGGCCTGAATTGATAAGAGATATCTTATCGGAAGGAATCCCGCGAAAGTAAAACACTTTTTGATGTAAACGCAATCTAATCGGAACTTGTTACCTGGTTTTTCATATACACACTTAAGAGGATGATGTGCGCAATTTCACAGGCAGTTGAGTGTAGGTAGCTAATGCTCATAGGCCCTTTTGTTTCCGTAAGGTAATCGAAGCTCGAAAGACTGGCGAATAAAAACAGAAGGAAACACTTCACCTTTCTGTTTCCTTAAAAGAAAGTAAAAGTGTTTTCCTTCTTTTAGTAATGGTCGACGTCCCCAAGGCCCGCACTACTTTTACCGGGAAAAAATTTCTCCTGTGTGTAAAAACCTCGTAAATATTTGACAATATGCATATGTATGAAGTGTTCATAGAAGAAAAGCGTGCACACTATTATATCGGTATGTAATTCCTATTCCGAATACAATTTATATGCACGTATTTTTATATTTTTACTCAGAAGAGTACAAAAAACGTTATCTCGAAATATTAGATGCAACAACGGTATATAGCGAGCGTGGAATATATATATTTTCAGGATGGGATGGGATGGGAAGTTGCATGATTTTATCATGTGACAGAATGCATATACATATTTATGCAACCTATATGCCCACATGCTCCCGGTGAGGTGAAAGTTATGATAATCCTTTATGGTTTCAGACAGAGACTGCAAACCTGAAGACCATATTATACTCTCTTCCAAACTTGTGTGCTATACAAGTAGACCCAAACAAGTAGACTTTTCAACTTTCTCGTCAGCAAAAAGTGCTTTGGGGTCTTATTCTATCTTTTGGTACAACAACTTGCTTTTTTATATACAAAGTAAAAATAGCGGGGACTGGTACTAAAAAAGGGTATCAAGGGAAAAGACCTAAGAAAATGCATGTGATGTACTCGCATCAGTTTTGAGACTCTTCAGAGTCGCCGGAGAGTACGTTTACACCTGCAAAAGTATACATATTCAAAATGCAAATAAGTTTTGACTGTTTACTTATTCCTTAAGGAGAAGTATAAAGGGATATGGAGAAAGTGAAATTGCAAAATATAGATGCACACATGCATGTATGTATTTATGGACGCAAGAAGCAAGCTCGGTATCCGCATCTACATCTATTCAAACTTCTTATCATATCAAAATAGTATTCAGTAATGGATTTTTCATGCAATACCACCGAACGAATGGTCCTGATGTATACTTTTTAAACTGAATGGAAAAGACGACGAGATACTTAAACATCTCCTGCATGAGAGGAGCGTGTAGAATTGTGTCCGTTCCACATTAGTACAAAAAGGAGACCCAGACAAAACTCATTTCTTCTTTCGCCAGGAAAATGAAAGTCAATGTTTATTAAATTTTACTCCTCATAAAGTTTACTCACATCTCCAGGGAATATATGGCAAGGACATATGCATAATATTCTGGATATTACCGTTAAATCTCTAAAAAGAGTAACCCAGATGATTATTTGGCACTGAAATTTAATTTAATGATAGCACACTTACTAACGACTTCTTGTACTTTTTACGCGCCTTTATTTATTGCGGAGAAATAGGAACATACCTTATCTAGTTAACTAGTTATCTTATTAGAAGTTTTACGGTATGTGGGTAGGAGCGGTAGTAAGTAACGCCTGCACAGCTCATTACATTTTTGCGCATCTTAAGCTCTGCATGTGCACACTCTCTTTCTGAGGTAAGTCTACGTTATACGTAACTTGAGTCACATTGCAACATTACAAGTTTACACAAGTTTTGGTCTACAAAGACCATAAATACCAGACGAGTATAGAGGAAAATACAAAGCATAGCATATAGCACAGCGCTATCATTTCGAATTTTCGAACATACTTTCCACCAATTTTCTCCAGAGCTTCCTCTCTCCCTCTTTATACTCTTCCGTACGAACATCCGGTGTATATTTTTTGCAAAGTTTTTGCTCTCTCTCCTCCGTGTTCTACAACAAAATAGAAATTATGCAAAGGTACGGGAATAAATATTGCGGAGGAAGCACAGTAGGGTGCACACACAGAACCGGGCGAGTGTGCATTATATATATGCGGGTGGGTATATATTGCAGTGTTTGAATTGCAAAAGAAAGTAGAGTGCACACGAAAAGCTTCAAGAGACAGTCAGTGACCGCAAAAATATAATAAATAAACCTAGTCGTAGGGAATGGAAAGCAAGTATGGGATGGTGTGGCGGAGAAAAAAAGGAGCCACAAAAGAGAATAAAAAAACTCAATTGCAGCATGAGAAAGTAGAGTGCAGCAAGTGCTTTGTATTGTTCCTTGTTTTAAAAAAAAGAAAACAAACGCTCATGAGAAGTCGTTGGGCTTGTATACTCGCTGTCATTTTATGTGTTCTGGGCACTTCCGCTTGTTGACAGCGTCGTTTTTCCTCTTCTTTTTAGGAATGAAATGGGTTTTTAGATCTTGGTGCCAGTGGGCTTTCCTTTCTCTCAATGAAGGCATTGTTTACATCTGCACCACTATATATCCAGAGACAAGAGGTCGAAGTGTTGACCAACTTTTTCACTTAATAAAAAGAGCATTCGCTATGATCATTGTGTTTTTTCTTTGTAATAAAAAAGCGCGGAATGAGAGTAGGAAAATATGTGGGGAGAAAGCATTTTGTCCAGTTTCACCGGAAGCTAGAATGGAATCTCTGTAGTAAGTGAATTGCTCGCGCTTGAGCTTACATTGCTTGGAATGAAGGCGTATATGCACATATGTGGAAGTAGGAACTGTATGTATGGACATAAACATATTTCGATTTAGATGCAAGTGGCACTTAAAAACGGACATCGATATGAAAACGTTGTGAAAGACACTTTTCGTGTGGTCATCTCTTCATTTAGAACTGTTTGTATGCGTTGTAGTTACATCGCAGTTATGTTAGGAGCAGATGATCAAGTGAATATGGCGCGATCGGATATGTTGTGATATCACAATCACCCAGTTTTGTTACGCGTATTAAATGGAGGGAATTCATTTTTTAGGAAACATCATAGAAGCATTGATCGAACGTGGCATATTGAACATCAAAATGACATTGAATGCGGCATGAAGTTTGTAAACCGGAGAAGAGTTTAGATTGCCTAATATAAAAGGCAGGATGGAATACATGCTGTAGTCGTATCATGCGTATTACGATAATGGCATGGGTTTATACATATCCTTCCGATATTAATATATGCTGATGGCTAAGTATGAATTTTTATGAGCACCCGTCGCTACCGAACTATTCTTGTCACACTTTTCTAACTTTTTTCCTCAAGACTTTTACGACACTTTTTACCTACTTTTATCTGAAATGAGTTGCTCTTCTTTTCTTGTGTCCAGTATTCACAGTGACCGAGTGCTTCGCCGTTATTGACCGGAGTATAAACTTCGAGACCGAGATTGGGAAAGTGGAGGCAATTGATTTCGACCGGAATGATGTGGTTTCGTATCGAATGGTGAGTGGGAATGAGGACGGCTGCTTCCAGATGGACTCTCACACAGGGAAAATCAAAGTGATGTGTGATTTGCGAGACGTTCGCTCAACGAAGAGGAACCTCAACGTGACTGCCACAGACGGGGAGTACTTCTCCGACGTGATGACCATCAAAGTCGAGCTGTGGGACTCGATCAAGAATAATTTCACCAAGGCGGACACAATCAAAAGCGGAATCAAACTGTTCTCCACAGCCCAGTCAATTTTTGAATGTCGAGATGTTGGAGTTCAAGAACGATTTGATCGAATGGCCGCACTCAGCGAGAAAAATAATCAAAGGGATGACTCGGAGTTTGGAGGAGCAAATGGCTTCCCACTTGTGCCAACTCGTTACCGGGAAAATGTGCACACACCGAGTTTTGTAGACTTGCCAGCTGAAATTACAGTAAGATTATTCTTTCTCCCTTTCCCTTTTACGAATTGCCATTTTTGTGAACAGGAAATACATAGAAAAAAACTAATTACTTTTATGTTGCCGATTTGCTAACAAAAACGACTTCTCCAAGATTGGAATGGAATTTGAAATAGAAGCAGAGTTGAAAGTTGTTAAAACAAGTAGATCTACAATTTTTCAACTCAATGTCAAAATGGGAACTGCCTTTCCCTTATAATATTATGATAGACAACTTAGAGACAAAAGTAGCGCAATTCCATTTCGTTCCACTCACTCCACTCGGGGATTTATAAGAACGTCCCCTTGTCATGAAAAGGCTTTTTTATGAAAGTTGAATGAACATTAGTGTAAAATAAGAGGAGACAGGAAAAAGTTTCCACCATCTGAGCAGGGGGAAGGAAGGAAGGAAATAATACTTTTTAATGTAAAGGAATGACATGTCGTTTCGTGGATTTCGTAATAAATTTCCGTGTGGGTGGCTGACTCTTGATACTCGATGCAATGAATATTATGAAAGCGCTTGCAAAAAGAAGAAAACTGGAAAAAATATGTTAGGTTTATATACTCAATGTCGCAAGCTGAAAAGGAAAGTAAAAGTTTTCACTTTTGATCAAAGTCCATATTTTTTATACTTGTTACCTTGCTTTTGAATCTAATCGTAAGTATGTTCCTGACTTGAAAGGAAAATTTATTGCGTTTTTCCTGGTAATCAAGTTTAACAAAAAACGGGATGTTTGTTTCACGCAGCACAATGTTTTCAGTGGCAAATGCAATGCAATGTCAGTTCAGATTTAGAAACGACGAGAAAATTTGTAGACTGGGCAAAATTTCGTTTTGTAATTGATCTGATTTGATCTCAAGAAAAGTGCAGCCAGTGAGCAAAGTCCGTTTGAGTTTACACCAAGACACGGCTAGAGAGTCTTCAGGTAAACCCAAAGGAAACGTGTGACGGTTTAGGGGAGGGAGCAACTTTTATGACGCTTTTATGAAGTTGGCCGTGCTCAAGCGAGATTTATGAACGCAACCGTGAGAGTAGTCACATTTCGTAGTGAATGTAAATGGAACACTTGCGTTCTTGGGTTTATGGTAATATCATTTTATTAAGTTTTGACTTGAAAGAAAACCGGCAACATAAAAAACTGCACAAATCTTACAAATTAGAGAAACACAAAAGGCAATGTCGTTATTGCAGTTGCACTTTTTACTCCTGGACGACAATACTAATAAAACATGCACGCTCCCCTCTTTTTCCACAGGTAAACGAAAGCACACCAGTGGGAACTGTAGTGCTGAAGCTACGAGGGCGTGACCTGGACAAGGGTTATAATGGTCTCCTAACGTTTGTCATCTCAAGTGGGGACGAGGCTCACGGGGCCTGGGATATCTTCAACGACGAGAGTCTCACAGCAACCGGGAGCTTCTCTCAAGAGGCTAATCTCATTCTCGCAGTGCCTCTAGATCGGGAAGATATTTCCGAATATGTCCTCAACGTCACCGTCTGGGACCAAGGGAAGCCTGCAAAGCACAGCTCGAAGCTTCTCACTATAAAGGTACGCAATCTATATGCTCGCTTACATATCCCGGAACAACTTTCCCCCTCTTGCATCATACTGCGTTATCGTTGTATAAAAGTTAAAGTTCTGGAAGTGGAAAACACTTCAAGCTCCACTCTTGATTAAATCGGAACAACCATCCAAAAAATATTTATGTTATATAATTTGTCAAACGAGGGATTTTATCATCGAGAAACATTCATATGGATTTTATCTTCAAAAACATTTTCCCTGTATAAAAGTAGGATTACAAGACAAAAGATATTTCTTGAGTATTGATAAGCCAGTCACCTCCAAAAGAAATTTGACATACAATAATAATACATTCTGATAAATCTCTTGTTTTCTCCCCCTTTTTGTCATCCCTATATCCAGATTCTCGACAACAATGACTGTAAGCCCATGTTCACGAAAACAGCGATGAAGATAAAGATCGGCGAGGGGAGCGAGCTAATCGGAGAGCAACTTCTCCAAGTTACCGCATTCGATGATGACGAAGCAAACACACCAAACTCGGAAGTGACTTACCGTATCCTGAACGAGCTACCTGAGTTCAGTATTGAGGAGAAAACAGGCATCATAAGACTGATGAGAGATTTGGACAGAGAACGACAAGACTTGTACGAACTTCTCGTTGTCGCTGAGGACCAAGGCACTCCTAAACTATCCTCAATTGCACTAGTTACAATCCAAGTGGATGATAAAAACGACTGTCCGCCAAGGTTCGAGGCGTTTAGTCAGCCCAGTATACCGGGCTCTGCAGGAGCATCCTCGTCAAAGCAAAAACAACAACACCAGCAACAGGGTATGACTCCTCTCCCACCATTTTCTTCGACGAGACTCGTCAAGATTATGGAAGACTGGCCGGTGGGCGGTGTGGTAACTCAAGTGATAGCCAAAGATGAAGATCTCGGTCTCGGAGGCATTGTCCGCTACTCCCTCATGGATGGTGATGAGAACGGAGACTTTGCCATTGATGAAGTGTCAGGCGTGGTCCGTGTCAAGAGGGAATTGGACTACGAGAAAACGTCCATATATAATTTAACCATTAGGGCGAAAGATCTTGGAACGCCCTCATTGTTCACCGACTCGTTTCTTGTTGTGGAGGTAAGAAGAATCCTTTCAGTATACGATAATGGCGCATACTTTCTTTCCCATGCAATCTTCTCTGGAGCCGCTTTTATTATCATTTTGGAGACTTGAAAGTTGTCTACATTTGTTCAGAATACCTGCTTTAAGAAATATATTTTGCTAGAAACTACCGATGTTGTAATGATGATGATACTTGCACTTTTATTGTGACAATGGCAATTGAACTTTTCCCTTTTCCTTGCTGGTCTAAACGAAAACACGGTGTACTAAAGCTTTACTCACGATCAGTAGTCAGCTACCGTGTCATTGCCCCTTTACTTAAGTTACACCACGCCACACATGGACGTATTTATGTATGCAGATGTGTAGTTGAAAGTTACATCCAATTGTCTGTGTTTAGGTTCAATGACAATAGACCTTTGAAATTGGTAAAGATTTCCTTACAAATCTGCGACGACTTTTTTATCTTGGTTTTTTTGCGTACTTTGTTTCAACCAGCGGAGCGTGCGTATGCATACGCTGATGGGTATCAAAATAGATAACGGAATCCTGCAAGACGCAGCATTCCGCAAGAAATATATGCCAGACATAATGCGACTGAAAAGTTAAAAGTGTAAAATGAGACGACCAAGGCGAAAGTGTCTACCACCTACCCTACCACTACACTTAAAGTGTCATATAACCCGCCGAGCGCAAGACAATCTCTATTGCGCGTACAGTTAGCTAGACTGCATTTTCCCAACTTTCTCCTCGTTCTCTATTTTTACCATTTTATTCTCGTCTTTGAATTCTGATGTCCTTCCAGCATATCGTATGTTATTAATATTATGAAAAATCGTGCAGAAACATTATTATGATCGCACATATCATGTTACAAAAATGTACAGAGAAAATTCAGTGACGCCAGTCTTAAAGGCAAAAGAAAGTTGCCGAGTGAAATGATAGTCGCTGCTTTTGTTGTTTCAGTGGAGAAATATGGTAGAGGGAAATTAGAGTGGAAGGGAGGACGATGCCCGAAAAAAATTGACTGTTTTGTGAACAAGTCAAGTTGAGTTTTGATTGCCGTACGTAAAAAGAGGAAGCGAGGAGAAAGTTTTTTTCAGTTTGGAAAAGTTTCGCTTTTCTTTTATAGCTTTCATCTTGTTTTTGTACACGAAAGAGGACAAAACTTCAGTTCTGTTCTACTCAAAACTTGTGTCGAGTGTTCAAGGAATCATGGAATGCCATGCAATTCGGAGATTTGTTATGAATCCTACTCTCTCTCTCTCTCGCTCTCTCTTCTTTCAAGTACACTCGCAATGCCATGAAAATAAGCAATCAGACAAGGGTAAATGTGCAATTCTCGTATTACTATTTATATGTATTACGTTATTACATGTACAACATTTCCACAAGTTCAATGCAAAAGAAAAGCCGAGTCAGCTCCTTTTTATATCGAATTGTGTCAATTTCTCTTTATCCACGAATCTACGGCTCTCCATGCTTCTGTATTTCATGTTACTTTATTAGGCTCGTACTTTTTTCATTTTTCCAGCTTCGTGTTGTTGATGTAGTGTTAGTAAATGGAAGAGGACAGTTCTGCGATGCAACCCTAACCCAATGGAATTTTTGAACTGTAAAAAGCTTTTTAAATTCTACGTCAGTTGTTGTTTGTATTTTCGTTTAGAAAAAGAACTTATGGTATTTGAAAAGCGCGAGACAAAGGGAAGAGAAAGCAGTTTTCCACGAAAGAAAACGAGGAAATGCAGCATGGCATATTCGTTTAGATAAAAGAAAATGTTCATGAAACCACTAGAAACAAGCCTGTTTTTGAGATGCGGAAAATAAAAAAACCTTTTTTACTTTTCCCATCTTTAGCTCGTTGGAGTAGAAAACGCTACGCGCATCAATATTTTTTCTCTTTTTCACCTGTAAATTTCCCTTTCATGATGATACGATTGTGCTGCTTTAAACCTCTTACGGTTTTCATGTGCGCGCGTATCCTTTTCTCTTGAAGAGACCTTCTCTTCCTTCATGAAACTTTTAACCTTGCATTTCGTATTTTACGATGATATGATGACGATATCGAATCAAGACTGCAGTCAACTAGCTTTTCATGTTTCAGCAATCTACTCATAACCTGAGTGTTCGATCTTTTATTATTTCAGTTTCCACTTTATGGAGCAAGCGAGGGTTTTTACGATCATGAAAATGACGGGAACCCTTTTTGTTCGGATCTTTCCTAGTTCCAAGAATGTGTTTCGCGTCACTCACATCGCCTTTTATTTTATCTGATTGAATGGCAGAAATTATATATAAAAAAACGTCCGCTTCTCTTTTCTATTCCCTTTTGTATAAGATTGTGAATGCCTCTTCCTCTTTTCATTTTGCGATCGGTACTAATAATAGTTAAAAGGAGGTTTTTTGAACATGAGAAAAAGTGTGGTGATGAGGAATGAAGAAAGGGAAGAAATATACTACTATTTACGCTACGTTTTCTTTTCCATCTTATTGTGGAGGTAAAGTAAATAAAAATGGGAGAAAGGTTGAGAAAATGATGTTGTGATAAACGGAATACATTAAGAGGACGCTCTTCGCAATTCTCGAAAAACAAACCGTTTTTCCTCAAGGTAAACAAGACTTGTGAGATGAAAAGAAGACTCGGCATCAAAGCATAATATATTTTTTCATGAGAAAACTACTGCTTTCTCCTTTTCTGTGGAAAAGTGGTAAATATGCAATTGGAGTGGATTAAAAATAGAGCATAGGAAAAGTTTGAGGTTCACATTATGACTTGAACAATACAACATGCATATTCAACAGTACGGAATTGTCACACACATACAGAGTTGCTTTGCATGCATGATTCATAGTTAATGTTTACTTTTGTTTTTAATTAATCGCTTTCCGTCTGTTTGCCCAAAGAAATCTCAAAAACTCATTTTCTTTTTCAGGTGTACGACGTGGTGGAGCAGGAACTTGCCATAAGTTTTAGTGACTTTGTCACTCAAGCGAACATCTCGGAGAATGCCCCCATCGGAACAATTGTGACAAACATAAGCCTTGTGCCATCCGATGCCCTTTTTTATCTTTCCGGTGGTTTGTTGCTCTTCCTGGAAGGGGAGTCTCGCTCCTTTTTTACCGTAGACAATCAAGGTGTTATCCGCACCGCGCACAACTTAGATCATGAAACTTATCCGTCCCACTGGCTCAGCGTTGTGGCGAGAAGTTTATCCAGTGGGAAGGTTTTAGCACGGATGGAATGCTTTGTGAAGGTTCTCGACGTTAATGAATGTCACCCTCTGACAACACTGCCAAGCTACACAATAGAAGTGTCGGAGAACATTCCGGCGTCGACGATTCTCGCTCAGTTGGAGGCATTCGATTGTGATCCAAATGGGAACGTTCACTTTTCCCTCAAGACGTCCACCCCATACTTTGAGATTCATCCGGAAAGCGGGGAAATCTTCACGACTGAGTTTCCGCTCGACAGGGAAAAGGAAAGTGTTCATATTTTCGATGTGATAGTGACCGACTCTGGCGTTCCGCCGCTAAACTCGACTAGTCAGATAATTGTCAAACTCCTCGATGAGAATGACCAAAGGCCAAAATTCCTGTATTCAAGGGGAATCCGATACATTCCCGAGTTGATTAATGAGCTTCAACGTGATGAGCCCGGAGATGATGAAGAGAACTCGTTGGAGGAGTCCTCCGAAGATGAGGAGGATGAGGACGAAGAGCTCTCAAAGTGGAGTGAGTGGTCAGTACTGGAGGGACTCGAGGGAGGTGGCTCTGGTGGCAATGGTGGTGATGGATCTTCTCCCGATGAGCTCACAAATATGGCCGAGGGAGGAAGCTGGAAAAAGATTTATCGAGTTGTGGCCCACGACGGGGATGCCGGGGAAAACGGGACAATTCGCTACCGTTTGAAGTACAGAGCAAATCCGGAAATTGCAGCGGCCGATGAAACATTCTCCATTCATCCCGTCACCGGAGAGATTTTCACAACCGCGAGCTCCCTCAAGCCAGACACTGTTCTGAAGTTCCTGATTGAGGCAAGTGATGGAGGACTTCCGACCCCGTTGGTTGCTGAGACGGAACTTGTGTTGCGTGTGAAGAGTGTAAATCGAGGTCCTTCTGAGCGGCCAAAAATCCTTCTCCAGATGAAAAATCATGTGTCATTAACGACCAAGGAGAGGGCTGGCTACACAGTAGAAACTATTGATGCCGAGGATCCGGATGGGGATGATTTGTGGTATGAGATTGTGTCCGGTGACCCTGATCTTTACTTTAATATGTGGCCGGAATCGGAGAAATTGATTTTGGCAAGACCCATCCCTATCGCCAGAGAGTTTAGACTGAATATCAGTGTCACGGATGGATACAACGTTGTGTTCGCGCAGGTATGAACTATTTGTATTCTTCAACTTCGCGATTTTATCCACAACAATGTATTACTAGTTAGCTGGTCATTTTTAGATTTTCATCAATTAGAAAATTGTGCTAAAATATCATAATCATAGGGAAAGCATCTTCCCATCTCACACCTCAGTTTGGTTTGGTTTCAATGTTCTCCGTAAATAACATAAAAGTGACACATTACGGTTACTTATTTACTCAGCGCTAGCCTTCCTTTACTCCCCCCAACTCTTACATTTCTTAATTGATTTTAGCAGATTGAGCATATGTCTTGGAGAGTCTCATGCAGAGTGTAGGGCTCGAGTAGTTAACCTCGTTTTATTGCCATTTCCGTCTCTTAAGGTATCTTGTTCAGGATAAAACAAGGAAAGCATGTGCAGATGCTAGCAAGTAACTCGAGAAATGAGGGAAACGGGTCGAAGCCTTATAGGCTTCTACTAGTCTGCATGTGTATAATACATATTACGTGCATATAAGTATCTAGAAAGAGTTTAAGTTGATAGCTAGACGAAAATGAGTAAAGCGAAAGTTTCAGCTCCGATTAAATAAGTTGTGGTAAAGTGGCGTCTTTCTCAAATGTAGAGGCGAAAGGGAAAGAAGATACATCAAGTTTAAATAGCACATGAAACATGAGGAACGAGCTCATACTCTAGATGAGAGCAGTAATAATGTTAAAGCATCTCGTCGCAGTAATAAATGCAAGGACAAGTAAATCAGAAGAGTGCACTTGTTTCAAAAGGGGCCCATAAAAAGGGCACATCCTCCCAGTCTTCGTCATCACAATATACTATATACTTATACTTCCATTTCACTTTCACTAAATTTCCCTTCATTTTCTCCTCATCCCAACATTTCTTAAAATTATGGCCTTGTATGAATGTATGCACATTCTCTCATGTGAGCGTTGAAGATGAAAACATGTTTGTCATTTGTATTAGGAGTATCTTCACACTCTCAGCTCATCTTCCGCGACACACGTACAAAGTCGGATATTAGGAATGTACCCTTGCAAAACCAAGTTCCACTACTCATCCTCACTCCGAGAGAGAGAGAGGCTGAGAGTGCGAAGGAACATTAAATGAAAGTGGTGGCTTGTACGGCACTTTTGTAATTTATGTTGGGATTTCTGCAATCGTATATATACTGTATAGACTGTAGACCAAAAGACAGCAAGCTAGTCATAATAGTACACAAGATGAAGGGAAGAGAGAGAGGAAAGAAGGAAGATGAGATTTAAGTGAACGCGAAAGACGGAGAGAAAAGGGAGTTGAGGATTAATTCAGTTAAAGTTTTCCAACCATGTCTCCGGCATTACTAGCTTGTAGTCTCTTACTAGCTGAAGAAAAATGAAATACGAAAGGAGTTTTAAGGAAAACCAGAGGACTGATATATGCATCATCTTTTCTTGATATAGAAATTTCACTTTGTGTAATAATATGTGTTCAAATACATCAGAGATGCATGCACTCATGACGCCTTCCGTTGTGGAGCATACGAGTAACAAAAACTGTCCTAATTGCATTCCATACATTCGCGTAAAAGGTTTGCATATAAATATGAACTTACGTGAATCCATATAAGGACAATATGTGATGTGATGTCTCTATTTCCCTCTCGAAGTCGGAAACTCACACAAGATTTATAGGCAAGAAGAGGATAAATACACATACACATACCTTCAAATATAGTTAAAAGCAAATACGACAAGCTTAGCCGTGCTCTCTACTTAAAGTTAGTCTATTTTCATGAGTCGACTAGATAGGGCACATTATGGCGTCCCGAATTATGCATTACTTTCACTTATCTGTCATTCGTTTTTATGTCATATGACGAAGTAATAAGTGAAGTATTTTGCTACATATGTTATTTACTGACTTTACTTTTCTCTTTTACTGTGTTTGGCGCAAGAACCTCACACGGCAGTAAATAAGGATAAAAAGTGAGAGTGAAAGTGAAAGAGGAAACAAGATGAAAGCAAAAGCGGAGAAAATCTCATCATCTGTTTCTGAGGTTTCTCCTCAAAATGGGAACCTACATCCGCAAGTGTAGGAGGTACTTAAGCTAGAGAGAGAGAGAGAACTGTAAAATGGGGAAAGGTTTATATATGCTTTTTCGTGGTGAGAGGAAGATTCGTACGCGTAAAGAGTGAGAGTGGGGAAAACATGCCAGTTTGCTGTTTCTATAAAACTTGCATGTACATAGTATGTATTTTATTCTATTTTCTCCTTGTTTTTTCTTCTGTTGAGTGTACGTCAGAGCTGAAATAGAAATGGGAAAGGATGGTTCGGAAAAACAAGAGGATCATAATGAGAGGAAATAATCGCAGAAAACCGCACCGCATGAGACCACGAATAAAAGTGCTTCTGTTTGGTTATATTAGGTGAATTTTGCGTCGAGCTATACTCCTGCCTCCACACACCAGCAACACTTTAGTTTGGGATTTCCCACGTAATTGTATATTCTGCATTAAAATGTCGGGGAGAAAATTGAGTAATGCCAATCACACTACGGAAAGCTGTATCGCTTCAAGCGTGGAAGTAGCAGAGGGAATGAGGGAGGATACAGAGACGAGGGGAAGGCGGTAGAGAAAATGAGATATGATCATGTCATGTGTCCATTCTTGTCAAGAGTTAAATGGCCTTCAGTGTCACTGAATGAAGGTTGTGGCATATGATGGATGTTTTGCATTAAATGTATTCCTGTTTTAGGCATCCTTGTAATTAGTTACGATTTTTAGTACAAGAGAAAAAACTGAAGAGGTTTATTGTCTAGCTTACCAAAGTATGGAACTGGAATGACTTATCCCACGTTCATTTCGCTGTCAGACATTCATGGAAAGTTTTAATCCATCCAATGTAGGTATTTCATCATTCCAAGAAATGCTCATTTAATTTTACATGCTCTATTTTTGTATCTAGCTGCACATTATTGTCGTTTAACCGAATTACTTTGTACTGGATACATCATGTACTTGGATAGCGTTAATAATATCGATTCCCCAAATGGCTAACTAATCCTCTCAGTCCATACTTATATCAGTCTACTGCTAAAACAAATATGCTAAATGCTCTATGACATCCACAGTGAATGTCCTTTTGCTGCTGAACTCATCCTTTAATGCGAATTTCGCCGTATTATTGTATTATTTTTTTTCGGCTCAATCCCATTTCTCGTGATGACTAATTAATGTATTTTTTGGTCATCGCACATAGAGGCTAAGTGCAAAGTCAAAAAATAGAACATGAAGACATGAAGGGTGTTTCGAGCTGGCAGTGGCAGTTGTACATGAAAAGGAAATTAAAACGAAGAGGATGCCGTCACATATGTCTCGCATACATACAATGTATATGCCCATGTATATACAATTTTAGGGTGAAAGTGGTTATAATTGGCGAGATGCTTTCAGATAGGATCCTGATGAAAATGAAAGTAAAGCAAATAGAGATAGAAGCCTCAACTAGAACTTGTATGAGAAGGGTTTTACATTAAACGCAGACTAGGGCATTTATCCTCGAGCTAGAAAGCGGGATGACGATCATTTTCATGTTATGATAACGTTTGTTCTGAAGCATCCATGAAAACCTAGTTTTTTAAAACATCAAGTATTTTTCCTCTCTTGATTGTTTTTCCCTTTGAAATCTCCGTGAGCAGGTTCTCGTCAAAGTGATTGAAAGTGAGCGAGCCTCGTCTTTGATCTGGGAAAAGTCAAATTACACAGGGATCATCTCCGAGCTCGTTTCGGATTTCAGTCCGGTAGCAACTCTACGAGTGGTTCCTGAGGATGAGCACCATCATCATCATCCTACGTCTACCTCCGCAGCTAATCATAATTGGACAAAGTCAACAACAAACTCCATCGGGACAATACTCTATGGCTTTCATAACGCCGAGGACTCGAGATCACTTGAAATATTCAGTATTGACACGCTCTCCGGGCTCGTCACCATCCAAAAGCCGAGCTTGATTGACCGTGAGAGTTTGCCCAGACACGTTCTTACCGTGAAGGCGAGAGATCCTATTCACTTCTATGTGTTCACCAGGCTCGTCGTCCTCGTCGAGGATTCCAATGATCATGCACCCGATTGGAGATACTCCGTGACAGAGCTGAGGATACCTGAAACAACTGCTGTCGGATCACTCATTTCCCAGGTATGCTTTTTGAGTCTTTTGTTATCTTTAATTTTCTCTGGGATGGAAAAGGAAAACATGGAATGTAGCGAGTAAACATGACCATTGAAATTGGATCTGATGGGTTGGAATTGTTATGTTTTTTCTCGTGTACTTCAAAAAAACGTATATGCATGCCTACTTTGATTGGAACCGTGGAGAGGATGTGAAAGACCTATTAATTAACTAATTATCGTATGAACCAAAACACAGAAATGAAATATCGTTTAAAAGTTACAACAGATTGTGACTCCTACGAACTATAGTTTCGGATGATCTACTTTTTAAGTGGTATTAATAATCTCAAGAACACTTATTTGCGGTGCTCAAGTTGCGGTGCACAACTTGTAAACTGAGCTAGTATCAGTCAAGAAAAGGTATTTAATTGAACTTGGTGTGGTATATAGAGTAAAGTGTTTTGCATGTATGCTTGAGATGAAACGAGGATAGGAATGTAGAAAACTTGTGTAACCAAAAAAGCTGAAGACAGCTCTCCTGTCTTTTCTTCTGGAAAGTGCACACAAGCTAGTTTTAGTCTTAACACACGACCCTGGCCTATGGCCTTACTTTCTTCTTTAATACTTGCAATGTTGCTGCAAAAGGCTTCAGCATACTTTCGACAATTTTTTTCGCGCTCAGCCAAGAAAACCACGATACGACGACACGGCTGAGCGGCGCCTTTTGTCTTTGGAGATTTACAAGTATTTACTAGTCATATTTTGAGTGAATTGCAAGTGGAATTCCTTTCCTTGTGTTTCAGGAGTAACGCTACGTAACATACCAAAACCCTCATAAACTTTTTTGCCATCACATCTTTTGCATTTAATGCAGTTAGTCACATAATAGGAGAGAAAGAAAGGAGTGTATGTGATGTGGATATGCGTGATTGCCTCCATATATACGTAACTTTTTTTGTATATTGTTCTTGGTGATCTCCTCCAACTTCCACACTGTCCTTTTTTATTGCCGTTCGTATTTATGTACACTTTTCGTCCAAGAAAATGTACGTGCATTTCTCCCCGAAAATCGAGGCTAAACGGAGAAAGTTTTTGTGAGAGTGGATGTGAGTGGAGAGGAAGTGGAGGAGAGGAGAGAAAGGAAAACTGAAGTTGTCAGTTTCTGGTATTTGGAGCTACTTCATGATGGCTTTGTACACACATAGCTTCCAAAAACTTTTTTTCTTCCAAATCCAAACAAGCCAACAAATCGGAGGAGAGAGCACAGTTATGGACGCGTTTTCTCGAGGAATGTGAGACCTGCTCCTGATTCCACACACTTTTTCCCTATCAATAAAGCATTTCCTTTTATTTCCCAGCATTCGTTTCAATTTCAATTTACTTTTATTACTCTACTCCGGAGTGGATAGTGGATATGGCAGAAAGAGAGAGAGAGAGTTTCTTACGGGCGAGAGGCAAACATACATTTCTCGCGATGATTTGTTGTTGTCGAGTGGAGCTAACAACACTTTTTTCCAAGTAAAAATTTCTAGCTGAATGTAGTAAACTTTTTGAAGCAAATCTCTCGTTTCAATGAAGTATATAATCAAAATACAATGAGAAACTTATATTATATCGGTACACAACATGGTAAAAAGTATATAAAGTGGAGTGTGGTGGAAAGTTAGAAATTGTTGATGGAGATGCGCGCACTGCACACTATATTTTCCCGTATTGAGCATAAACATGTTACACAAGTTTGTAGGACACATTGATTTTCCCTTATTTAAATGGGGGGAAAGTCAAGTGAATCTTTTTGCATATTAAAGTTTCTTTCCGCTCTAAAGTATAAATGTTTTAGTGTGATGTCATGCCTAATAGGGAGAATATATTGGAATTGCCACCTGTCTGCTTATTCAGGGGGAAAACGTAAATAACCAAGTAGACAAAGTGGAGATGTATAATTTCGCACTCGGTAGACGTGTGATATGCTCGCATAATAAGAACCTGGAACTTTTATATAAACTTGCAAACACATGAGCCCAGAATAGAAATCGTATGTGGAGGCGGACTGAGGTCGATCTGGGAATGTTTCGGGACTTTGCTTTGTTCAGAATTCTATTCTGTTGGAGTGCCGAGTGTTTGGTATGGCATAGTTCTGTAAATGAGTTTCCGATATACACATTTGGACGTTATTTCAATACATTCTTATTTAACGCCAACTAAAGTTTAAATAGTTTATGTAGTCGCGTATACATATATGAGACTTGTAAGAACTTCTGTTGGTTGCATGCAAGTTCTTTAGAGTAGCACCCCACTCAAAGATACTGTTGCTACAATAGCAAGCAATTTATATTGTGAGCCTGACTGTGCACACCGTAGGCACTTGTCAACATTACTCCATTCTTTTATATCTCGTCTTCGTAAAAACATTTTTTGTATAGAGCTGCTGTTTGGAAGAAGTCGGTTACAGACAGCAATGAAATAAAAGAGAAGGACAATTTATTTTCGTTTATATTTATTGGCTTGCATCTCCATCCGTATCGTGTCCCTTGATCTGAAATTGTCTGGCATGTGTCTTTTTCTTGCTTTTTGCGAATATTCAATTATTTGTGTAACTACATTCCGTCAAGATTCCTTGTCTCCGGTATCCAGACATATATTTGTTGGCGTTGTCTGCTGCTGAGAGTTGGAATTCGTAATTGGTGTTTCTTCAAGTAGACATGTGGTTTCCTGTCAGTGTTGCAAAAAAAATTGCAAAAACGTCTCTCCTCTATATTCGGACTGTCGTCCTACCTCACTGCACCGTTAATGGCATGAGGAGAAAAAAGATCTGATTTAAATTCTAAAGAAAGAAAATGAAGGCGGCGAAAGGAAATGAAATAGTACATTCCGTTCGTGGAAACGAATTATAAATTGAATACTTGTGAAGGCTGACTGAAGGGGAAAAGGACTTGCCTACAATTGTTTGCCTTGTGAACAAGGTCGAGAGTGAGAAGCTACCGCTACAAAAAGGCATACCAGCTTAGCATATGACATAACAATAATAATATGTAGTAGAGCTCTTGAAGAAATTTTATTCGTCTGGCGAGCTCTGGAAGGTTTACTGGCATACCTTGAAGCAAGAGGAAAGACAATGGAAAGGAAAATGTGAGTGGGTTGGCATTGATCATCTTGCTGATGGTTACGTACTTCTCTAGATGCTCAAATCCTTCAAGGTGCTCCTATCCTACTTTATTCATTTACCGCGGAACAGTCCATGTTTTGCCAGTTGTTACCTCGAGTTGCCCGAAAAAAAAAGATGCAAAAATGTTTCACGAATATTGCACTTACGCTACATTGATTCTGGACATTGCGTATTTCGGCTCTATTCAAAGGCCAGCAGGTGAAGTGAAGGATAAGCAAAATGCAAAATGGATTCTCAAATCTCATATGCCTTTCGCAATATTTCTCATGTCCGCCTACATTCTTTGCATATCTTCCTCTTTCTCTAAAAATGGACCTCTCCGGGTTGGATTGAAATAGTCTTTTAGCTTATTGGAAGTTTCTCAATATTCAATTCAATTTAAACTTTGTTGTATTCGTTGAAGAACGGGTGGGCGGGCGGTGGAGTGATGCTAGATAAATAATAACACTCGAAGGATGTAATTTAAGAAAGTTTCACTAGGGGCAAGAGGCAAGCACCAACGAATATCTGTGTTAGAGGCTTCTCCTGTCCGGTCAGGTGTAGTAAGTCAGCAGTAAGCCGACCTGGGAATTGTACCAGCTTATATTTTCTTTTCATTTTTTCCTCTGCTCCTTTTTATTATAAGAATTTGAGATGAGAGGAGGAGAGCAAGCTGCGTGTGTGTGCCTTTTCCCCTGTAACATTCTATTAGAAAAGTAAACGAAAGGAACAAGGGAAGAAAAGTAGCAGGTATGCATATGGTTTAACTTGATATTTAAAGATGTGAATAAGAAATTGGGAAGTCTATTGTATACTGTTTGTATGTATACAAAAAAGTCCATGGAACGTTATTACTTTCCCTTTTGACTTCCACCCTTTTCCCGTAACTCCCGTTGAAAAAATATAGTGGACAAGTGTGTCTCCTTTCATGTGTTTTTCTGCACAATGTGTGTGCTCTGCTCTCTCACCAAGTGTTCTTGTGAGGGAAAGGGCTGACTGAGTTGAGTGCAATAAAATAAAATCCATTATACTTTTATATATTATACTGTTTTTGGATGACCATATTATTATATATAGAAGGGGAATCCCATTTCTGTTTTATGACTTCTGAAAAGGGGCCTTAAGGGAAAGTAGGCATTCCGGTCAAAAATATGTACATATATACTTTCATATACGTGTACCAATGTGCATCACAAGGGAGAGCATATGGATGGGTGTATATATCCGAGAAGAAAAATTGGGTGAGGAAGTTAAAGAGAAAAAGAAGAAAGGAATAAAAGTAGGTTTTTGTTCCATTCCACACATAAAATTTTTCAGGATAAAAAGGGAAAGTACACAGGAGTACAAACACACACACACATTCCAACTTTCTCCTCACGATATGTGCTCTCTCTCTCTCTCTCTCTTCAAACTAAACTTTTTTCTAGTGAAAAACACCGAAGACGGGTGGTTGGCTGTCTTTTGGAAAAGTGGCTAGTGGGAGAGCAGATGTAGTTGAAGTATTACGGAAAAAACTGAAACCGGATGCTATACTTTATCCAAGACTCGCTCTCTCACTCGCACGTTTTTTTTCTTCTTCTCCTTTTACTTTTCCAATAAGCAAACCAAAAACCAGGGAGTCCCTCTTTGCTTTCTCCTATTTTCCCGGAAAGATTTTTCAAACGAGGAGGAGACTATAGGGGTATGAGAGAAAGCAGAGAGAGAAAATGCTTGACCAATATTGCAGAAAGAAAAGCCAATAAATGCAATATCCAATGGGTTACTAAAAGTAAAAGACCTCATATGTCTATTTTCGAGAAAAGGGCCACTTGTGTGTATATCCAAAGCAGCAGGACAATAATACACGTTTTTCTTGCGTAGAGTAGATGATATTCGTCTGGGGTGGTGCTCATAAGCTTCCAGTCATTCTTTTTCCCTGTCATTCTTTACGCTCCCCTGCTTCACTTTCGTTTTTTTCTTCTCTCTATTGCAAACGTGTAGAATTGAGTGAATTTTTATTGCGAAATCTGTGAGACCTTCCTTTTTTGCCAGGACGAGAACACTTTGAATTTCAAGCTTTTGAGAGGTTCGAGAGTATGAAAGCCGGACGATGATGTATGACGACGACATACGGCGCTGGAGACTGACAGTTTTCTTTGCTATTTTTAGGGAGAAAAAGTCGACTCATAAAAGGAAGTAAAAAAGTATATATGTGTCTTGTAGAAAGAAGAGAGAGAAAAAAAATGTTGCAATCATGCTGGCACAATACGTGCTATCAATTTAAACTGAAAGGGTTACATTCTTTCTTCCACTTGAATTCACTTTTCCATCCCACTTCAACAAACGTTAACGTGTCCAAGTAATTTTGATAAAGAATAGTGGCCTGCTGGCTCTTATGTTGTATGTTTTTTGTACGCTTTTGTTAAAAATATTGCACACCGTAGAAAAACAACATTTCATCTTTATCTTTATATATATTTTCTTCATTTTCTCTCCGGAAATATAGATTGAAGCGTTCGATATGGACTCAGGTGAAAATGGCCGCTTATCTTACGCCATAACATTTGGGAATATTGGGGCAACATTTGGGATAGATAAGGACACTGGCTGGCTTCAACTCGACCGCCCATTATCAATCCCCTTCGGAGAAACGTCTATCGAGTATCAACTCACGATTCAGGCAAGTGATCACGGGAAACCGCAGCCGTTAAGCGCCACCACCAATCTCAACATTTTGGTCACGTTAGCATCGGACGAGGAAGTGGTCGCTTTGAGATGCTCAGGTGATGGCACGTTGGCATCAAGAAGCTCCCCTTTCTCCAGCTCGAAAATGATGAGAGTTCGGGTGAAAGAAAATTCGCCACCGGGGACCTATGTGAGCACTGTGCGGGCAGTGAATTCCAAAGCTGTGAGTTTCGAAATTGAGGACAATCGTAATCACATGTTCTGGATCGATCCCACCACCGGGGTGATTTTGGTGGGGAAAGGAAGAGGGATTTTAGACAGGGAGACGAAGGCCAGTCATGAAATATTCGTGAAAGCAACAAATTCGGTAAGGAAGTGAAAAGTGATCGCAGTTGATCCTCATTGTTTTTTGGTGAGCAAATGAAAATTGATGTATATCAAATGATTAATGTTTTGTATGCAGCGCGGAGCAACTGCCACGTGTCGAGTTGTTGTCGACATCATTGACGTAAATGATCACAAGGTAAGGGAGCGCCCATTAAGTGTCTACTTTACCTTTCTTCCTCTGACATACTTTCTCCATTTTGTTGAACTTTTTTTTGAAAAAAAAACTTTTGCAAAGAAAGTGTGATTTAGCTTGGAATGTGAAAGAGGAAACGCATTAAGCTCACTCATACATTTGTAATTTACAGCCTCAATTCACAAAGCTCTACTACGAAGGCATAATCCGAGAGGACTCGCCGTTGGGCACTCTAGTTCGCAAGCGACCCGTCGGCCAAGAGCTCGATGAGAAACGACCTTTGGTCCTCGAATCCTCAGACAATGACGTTGGACTCAACGCCGTGATAACGTACTCAATAGTGGAAGACGAGGAGATGCGAAAAGTGTTCCATATTGACCCTTCAACTGGTGCCCTTCTCCTTGTCACTTCCCTCGACTATGAGAAACGAGGAGAGTACGTCTTCCACGTGAAAGCGACAGACGGTGGTGGTCTAATTTCACCCACAGTTGCAACGGTCAACGTCTCCGTAGAGAATGTCAATATGAAGAAGCCGATTGTCGAGAGTGCTCGAGTGGAAATGGTGCTCCCAACGGGGCCCGGTGTCCTCATTCATCAAGTAATGGCTCAGGACGCGGACGGGGATCCACTCGACTTCAACATTACGCGGGGCAATGCTCAACAATTCTTTAAGATTGGGAAGCGAACAGGAGAAATACGAATCGGGAAAGTGGAAGGGTTCTCTGGATCAAAACATGTGCTCGAAGTAGCCGTCACAGATGGACGCTTCTGGTCACTCGCCACCATCACCGTTCATGTAAGGCAGTTGGTGAGGAATCCAGAGTTCGCCTTTAGAAATTCGACATTTTTCGGGTCCGTCATTGAGAACTCGACAAAGAGCGTTAATATCCTGTCGCTGACCGTTGTTGGGGCGCATATGAATGAAAGGCTCCGCTTCCAAATTCTCAATCCGAATCTCCACTTTGGAATTAAGCGCACGTCGGGCGTAATCTTTACAACGGGAAAGAAATTAGACCGAGAGGAGGAACCAACACACAATTTGCTCGTTGAGGTAAGTAGGAAAGAATAGAAAATAAAGAAGAATGAAGGAGATGCCTTGCTTTCTTGGGAACAAAGTGTTTTCTTCTATCGCTACTCTCCCACACAATAACCTGTACTCGCTACCCTATTGCTTTTTTATGTCCCCCTTTTATAGCTTCTTTGCATCCACCCAGAGTGTCAATAGTGAATGAGAGAGCGTTTTATCTCTCATATACCTATAAACTGCGGATTTAAGTGTAGCAAGTCAATACAGAGAATGAAAATCACTCGATGGTAATAATGCATCCACATTAGAGAATTTTGCAAGAAAAAAAGTTCTAGAGGAAGTGAGCCAAGGAAGAGTTGAGATTTTGTAGAAATGCTTGTGTGTGGCTCCTGACTACTTTGTTGAGAATGTTTTCTCCTTTTCTCTTCTTCACTGACTCTTCTCTCAACAAGATTTTTTACGAGAATTTTCTACTAGAGGAAGCAAGCAAGCAAAGGAGTAAGGGAGAAAGATTCTCATTCCTTACTTTTCTTAACTTACGGGAAAACATGTCTCAGTAATGGAGAGAGAGAAAGCAGTCCATTCTGCTTAAGAGCTAAATCTCATTCTTCACATTGAGCTTTTTCCTCCTTTTTCGCAATGAGTTATGGCCTTGAGTCCGAAGATATTAAGTTTTGCACTGTGCTTCTCTCTTCTCTGTGGAATGAACATACGGAAGGATTTTTATGCTTTCTCTCTATCTCTCTCTCTCTTCTTTTAAGAAGACAAAAAAATGCACAAGTGGAGAACATATAGGAAATGGAATGGAACATAAAAAGAATACGCGCAGTCTGCTGGAGAGACAACAGAACTTTTTTTTGCAAAGAGGAATAGTCACTTCGGCTCTCTTCATTTCTGACTCACTTCATTTCTTCACTCTTTTTACACACGTTCCCTTCATCATTTTCGCATAGGCCGCTTGGTCGAAGGGTTATAAGCTAGCCACAGACCAGAAAGAATCTTTCAAGGGACAAACACACACATGAAATGTGGAAATGCTCTTTCATTTTTTACCTCTCCAGTCCTTGCACACGCTGTCGTTAGTGGCACTATCAACAAGGCCATATGGATAGAGAGGGGATTGTAAGTAATGCATAAAACGGACATTCTTCTACCCTTAAATAACTTGCTTTGCTTGGCTTTGCGTTTTTTGCGTGGCTGCATTCCCATTTCTGAGCCAACACAGAAGAGTGCAAAAAGCTCAAGTTATATACGTATTTTTTGTCCACTTGATGGTTTTCTCTTTGGTGTGGTAGTATCATCTCTCTATAGATTTGTAGTCTTATATGGAATGCGATGTTGCACTCAGTCACTGGATTAGTTGGGGAGAGAAAGGATGAGAAGGAGCGTAGCGGAAGGGCCGCACGAAATGAACATTTTACGAAATATAGAAAATAGACAGTGACCAACATAATATGCATACATTGCCACCAACCTCGGCACAAAGAAAAGTTGTCCTTATTTGTTCCAGTTTTTTTCGAACCGAATCCTCAAGCCTACGAGATAGTTTTTGGGTTTTTATTCATGTTTGCACAAGAACCCGGAAAAGGCTTCCAGAGAAAATACAGACACAGAAGCGGTTTTAGGTCTCTCTCTCTCTCTCTGAAAGAGGAAGGAGCAGACCCGAAAATCCTTATAAAAAGAGTGGAATAAATGTTGATATATATTTGTCACTGGACGGGATTTAAATCCTTGATATACTGGACAAAGAATGGACATTATTTTTTGTAACAATTTACTCCACACTGCGTACTTTAAAAAAGTAAACGTATAGGCCAAACTGTGTAACATTCTTTTTAGAAAGAAGACACTTTACGCATTTTTCTTTTTTATTTCTTGCAAAAAAAGAACTGTTAAGAAATATATCACATAAAAACGAGACTTGTGAGGTCTTTTCATGTTTTTTTTTCTACAAAAGTTTTTACTTCCGTTTTTTGTGCATAACAAAGAGTACATCGCTGCAGGGTAAAATATGTATTATGCGTAAGGTTCATAGAGTTTGCGTTTTTCCTCGTATAAACCTGAAAAATATGGTACATTTTAATAGCTTTCAGTTGTCGGTATAAATGTTTTGATGTATGTGCCCACATAAGAACTGCAGCGAAAGGAGACACGTTTCGAGAATGGAATGGTATTTTGGTTTCGTGAGCTGGAGAAGAGAAAAGGAGGGAGAAACTTCTTTAGTCCTCGTGTTTTTCTTCTATTCTCCATTTCGCAATCCTTTTGTGTATTCTCCTCCCCTGCAGAATACCACACACATTTTTGTGTGTTTTGAAATGGTGTTGCCGTTGCTTCACCCACGGAAGTTTTGCAACCAAATAAGTATCCTGAAAAAATCTATCTTAATGGCGAGACAGAAAAAAGTGAAAGTTTTTTTTGCATTGTTTTCATGTCTGGTAGAGGAAAAGAGAAAGTTTTATGATGTGGATGGATTTGGTTGAATGGAGACATGGACAAAGTATCCGCGAGTTTATGATATGGTCATACCACACCACCACCACACACACAATGCTATATATGCCCTTGTTTCACAACCTATTCGCTAACATTACACTGTTTGGTGTTCGGTTTCTGGAGATGTGCGAATGAATGTATATTATAGTGTTTTGAGGTTTCTTCGAGATTGCCAGGAAAAAAACTTACCAATAAATGGAACAACCATGCGTGGTTGGTGGCATAAGTTAGAAAAACTGGTTGAGAAACTCCGTTTTTTTATCTTCTCAGTGGATTGGATGCTATCGCAATTTTTGTGATTGTGTTATACTCGCTTTTACTTTACGCAACTTCCCATTTATGGCTTAACGCTGTTAAGAACATTTAGGGATTCGATGGAATGGACAAAATGGGATCTGCAAACAACTAGTTCCCTTCTTTTATAGGTTACTTAATGCTACTTTACTACTGGGATACTTGCTGCTGATGGCTTCTGACAGAATGTTTTAGTTTCTTGAAGTAACAAAAAAAAACTTTTGTTTTTCCTCCGTTTTGTTTCAGGTTCATGGAGATGACCCGGCGAGAGTGGCTCGCGCTTTCGTTACTATCAACGTGGCCGATGTCAATGATAATGTAAGTGCTTCTGATGTATAAATTCTCGAATTTTCTCCCTTTTCCTGTCTACCGTCTTAAAAAACTTTTTTTTTGTTTTTTGGGTTAAAATTTATGGTTCAACTGGGCACTGATCTTTGTTCACCTAGTCACATAAGTTTTTTTTGTAATTCATTTCCCATTCCATTCAGACCAATGTTATGTGGAGCATGACGTGTGTTCTAACATCGAGAGGAAATACAAGATAGTTTTTACCTTTCTTCATATAAAACATAGTATAAAATAGTGACCAAATGGTGAAAGTGGGAAAAATTAAATTTTTATATGTTCTTTGCGTTCACAGGCTCCTCAATTTATGAACCTTCCCTATGTGGCTGTGGTCTCAATGGAGGCGAAACCAGGAGATCCCGTAATCCAGGTATGCGCCACAACTTATATAACAATTTTAAACTGTACTAAACAGAGGTGAAATACGAGAGAAGCTGCGTACAAACAAGGAAAAAAGCACGGAATATTCTCACACCCACACCAAATGAAACTAGGTTGACGTAAATATACGGTGCAAATCCGGAGAATGATATCTCCGAATTCCAAATGTATTATGTGTTTCGTATTTGACCAACCTTCCCAAAATCGTGCACATTTCATATCGCATTTTTATGAGTAAATATGAACACCTCAAAACCTATTAGCTCAGAATGGCTATACACAGAGATATCTGTATCTGTACATACTAAAGTATCCTGTACCATTATAATGTTCTCTCTCTTCTCTATCCTCATCCATCCCTATTTTTCCTCCATCACCTCTTATCATCAAACCTGATAGATAGATGGTAACAACAAGATGTGGCAGCTGCTACTAACGGAAATCCTCTTGATGTATGATGATCACTCCGTAATAATATGAGAGGGTGCTCCTCCTCGCTCACACACACACACACACATCTATTATCATCCGGATAATATGGACGTGGAAGGTGTTCTGGTGAATGTTTTATGATATCATGATACGCTGCTGGAAGAGTAATAATGGTGGTGGGAATTGAGCGGCGTTTCTCTCATCGTGTGTTGTTTGGTGGCATCACATCGTGATGATGTGATATGATACCTTTATTGCCACTGCCATTTCTCCGCTCTCCGCTCAAGCTGCTTTCACAAGAAATGGTCGACGTTTCGTGTGTGAGTGAAACGAAATCTAGAAAAAAAATATCGGAGGAGGTGGAGTGATAGAAAGAAATGAGCACACGAGATAAAATGAAAGATGAGCCTGAAGAAAAAACAAGGCTTAAATTTTCACTATATTTTTCCATGTAAAAATGTGTCGATAGTTTATCAATGTGACGTAGGGGGAAAGTATATATATATTTTTTGTAGATTATGTGTCTATATTTCTCACTAATGTTCCCCCAAAGTTGGAAGAGAATGGCAATAAACTATCCATCAAACTGGCTTATTGGCCCTCACTATATTCTTACACTCATCCCCACATCATGTATATAAATATCCCATTTATTGCTTTCTGACCCAGATCCCAGTTGCGAAATAAAACTGCATTAATAAGTATAAAATGGGTGTAACTATTCAACCGTAAGTTATGTGACTAAGGTAAGGACCAAGGTTTAGGTATATTTGTCGTAGGAAAGTCTTAAGGAGAGGAGTAAACGGAGGACAGATTGGAGGAGAGAGAGAAAAAGGTCTTACCGACAGTTTCATAGCTCAATAACTCTTTTCGGTTAGCATAAGCTGAGTATCAGTTTTCATACTATTTTTTGCCAAGAAAAGATGATGTGCTAATGTGCGCAATGTGGCAGTGGCTTATATTGGCGCAATCCAAATCACCACAGTCCCCCGATTTTCAGCCTCGTTTGTGAGCAAGAGTAAAGTGAAAGTCGGGATCTATCGTGGGTGTGTGTGTGTATGTGCTGCGGATTACTAGTTGAGGATTGGAAAGTTCAAAAGGATCGAAAGTGGATCAAGTCCTGCTTTTCAGAGGAGTGAGTTGAGTCAGTGCGTAAAATGCAAAAAGAAAATGTAATCAGGGAAAGTAGTGAAATGTTACGTGGGAAGAATATATCGGCAAACGGATATACATACATGCCTTTTTTAAGACGTGAGAAATACTGCTTTCTCCTCGATGCGGATAATGAATAATGGTTTTTAGCCAAGGCAGTATGAAATGTTGCCAAAAATGTGTACCAAAAGAGATCGAGGAACTATAAACGTTTGGTATATTAAACATCTCTGTGCACACTAAACTACATATACGCTATGTTTACCAAGAAGTCTTTTTATGGGTATCCGGCTTGTAAAAAACGTATAGTTAGTATTTTTAGTGGGTAATGTGTTGGGGGAATATGATGATAAATTCCTTTCCATTTTTATCAGATGAATAAAAAACGTGTGTGTAGTGACGATGACGAAGCATATTGTTACGGTTATACACATTCTTTTTTCTCCTTCATTTTTTACAGATTAAGGCATATGATGCGGACGAGGGTGAAAACGCAATGATCCGTTACGAACTGGTGCGTAGTCCACACGGGGATATTTACGATTTGGATCGCCACTCGGGCGTCATTCGACTACGGAGGAGGCCGGATGGCGTTGGTCATCATGAGATTACTATCAAGGCGTATGATGGAGGTAAGTTAATGTTATGCGTGTGTGGCAATAAATGTTCACGCAAACTGGAGTATATAAATATTGGAGCGTAATGAATTTTTTGTTCATTTTCTGATAAACTTTCACCACACGTGCACATAATTCCTATAGGTGGCCGACCTTTTGCATTTTTATTTTAATACTGTAGAAAATTCTCCGAAGTGAATGGCGTTTTGACAGTTTAGTCGACTAGAGTAGTTTAGAGGTGTTGTAATGTTATTATGATGTAGTGCGAAAGCTGCTGCTGAGCACAACAATCCTGAGATTAATGTAGTTGTCAAGATTTAAAGTGTCTGCGTTTCTCACTACCTTGTTCCGTGTGTTACATGTGTCACCTTAGTTGACTGGATGTAATCTATGATTGCATGAACGGTGCTGGAATGGCCAGGATACGAAGAATATGCAGGGTGGCTATTTTAAGCCATTTTAAATAGTTGAAATAATCAAAGCTAGCTTAGATTTATGTATTTCGACTTAGCTTGGGGTATGATGCGTGGTATGGCATCTATTTCTTCGTGATGTATGTAGATCAGCGCTAATAAGAGACATCTAATTTTGATTAATGTAACTTGTGAATTATAACAAAATATGAATGTCTTCCAAGCTTTACGAATTACAAAGAATAACTGCAAGCATACATCCAACTACACGGATAATATCATTCCAATGAAGTTTACTGTGAGAGTAACCTTGAATTTTCTTCGCCACGATTCAAGAACTTGTGGAACATATGCATGGAAATGCAATAATATTTCAATTCAAATCTTTCATTTCCTATTTTTGGTGTTCCCGCAGGTGTGCCAACATGCACAACGGAGACCACAGTTTTGGTAAAGGTAGTGAGCTCGGACCAGCCCGTATTTGAGCAGCAATGGTATGAAACATGGATTCCAGAAGATGCAGCCGTTGGTTCCACAGCCCTGGCACTGGTAGCTCACGCGAAAAATCCCATTTTGTATTCGATCGAGGGAGGGAATGAGCTTGATGAGTTTGGAATTGACTACCAGACAGGTGAGCCATAAATCCCTGGTTTTTCTTCCTCTCCCCTCTTTTACATTCTCTCTTTTCTGTACTTTTTTCGTGGGCTCCGCTCACTTCTTATTATTCCGAATCCAATTCATTTCGAGACTTGGAAATGAAAAAAAGGGAACGGGAGGTAGAGGCGCCTCCTGCTGAACAAGATGAGATGAGGGTCGGCTTGTTTCTTCTGCCTTCTGCTAGAGATCGAGCTCGTTAAAATATAAAGAATAGAGGAAGCCATGCAATTGGAGTATTCATGGCGTCATATTAGTAAGCAGCTAGCAGAAGCTCAAACTTTTGTAAAATCAGGAGCAAGAGCAAGAGAGAATGAAAAAAATTCAGTGTTCCGTTTGCCACCTTGTTAAATGGGAACTTCTTTTGAGAAACAACAGGAGTAGCTGAGAAGTCGGGATTTATTATTTGGCGGAAGGAAGTGAAAAAGTCTAGAGGGCTGCATTGGAACAGGAGTTATCAGTCTTGAGGAGAGTATATTGAGTTACCTCAACATGAGTATTATCTCAAGATTCTTTTTTAGATCAAGATGCATCTTTTTTCAGGTAGCGTCCTTCTTGGAATATATATATATACTCTCTGGATTTGCGAAGGAATAAAACATGAATAGGCGTGATGCATGAGGGGGAAAGATGAGTGGGTTTCTTTATCTTCCGCTGCACGTATATTGCATTCATTTTACATAAGAGATGTGAAAGCCATTTATCTCATGTCTTTATCCTCTTCATCATCATAGCTCTCCATACGTAGACAATGTTCTGACTTACTTTCTCTGTCCTCTGTTTGCAACTGGTTGCACAAAAGTCGGGAAAGAAAATTTCACTCTGTGAATGAATTTTTTTGTCAGAAATGCATTTATACATTTTTCTTATGAGGTACATTGTGCATCATCTGTATTTCCGTTTGGGGACGGTTTGCCATATAAAATATAGATTCATATTTATTCAGATAAAATCTTTAGCCATTTGAAATAGAACTTCGAAATTGAAATTGAATTTGATATTTTGGAAAGATTTCTCTAAAATCTTATTGATGTTGAACCTTCAGTCAACATAAAGCTAAGCTGGAGATGTATAGTCATTCCAGCTAAGCTAGCAGTGTTAGAAAAACAATGAATAAATCAACTTTTTCCTCTACAACTACAATGCTGTATTAAGTGGAATTTGGTACGTACATTCTGAAAAAAATGCTTTCCAAGCATAAAACTTTTTCCAAGTTAAATACAAAAGTTTTGCTGCTAGCCCCGCTTACAGTAATTTTTGTAAATAAGAAAGGTGAAAAGTTAGGGATCGAGTTAGGGAAAGTGTGCGCTCGTTTGTAATAACAAAAGTGCAAGCATGCACACGACTCCACTTTGGCTAATACACTTTCTCCGTAATACAAGGGGGTATGCATATTTATATCGTTAAAAAGTTTAAAAATAGCAATCTCAGCAGGACCACAGCTCAACATTTAAACGAGAGTGTGGAGACTCCTCTTAAAAGCGGAAAAAAGAATTACGGTGAAAAAATATGATCGTTTAACATCACAATCCCATTTCGTCGTTCACACAAAATACATTACTGCATTTCAAGCTCAGTTATAGTATAAACTCGAGAAAAACTTTCTTTTTGCTGATATAAATCATGTTGTTTCTCCACAAAATGCTACCACGTGAGTTCCAGGTTGGTATTTTTTACTCTTCAGGAATGCGTGTATCATGTAAGTATAATATGACGGAATAATCCATTAGAATCCAGCTCGGTTTTCGTAGCGATAACTTTGTTTTCTCTGCAAGTCTTTGGGAAACTCAATGATGTGAAAGATGAAGTCAATAACAGAAAGTCGCTAATTTAGAAGGAACATTCGGTAACTCATTAATGGCAAGATAATGATCACGCCACCAGCACACGGATCACTGTCAGCATCAGGTATCATATAGACTGAGAAATGCCTGCGTGTTTTTTTTTCACCGTGGGTCCATTTCGGACATGGACGTGTGGCTTTCTTATCGTGTGCCATTTGTCGTTTTGTTGTAGATAGGTAATGTAGTGTCAACACTGGAGAAACTCAATCTGTGGGACAAAAAGTATCTTCTCTCTTGGATATTTTTGTTGCAATGTTGGACTACGGGATACACTGTACAATCATTTCTACTCCGTTGCGATTGCGAAAGAAAGAAACAAGCAATTACGAAAAAACATGTTCTGCCAACTTCCATTTTTGTCACCTTACTTTCTCCTGTTTCCGTTCTTGAGAAAGCCGAAGGACACGCATCACATTACTCTATATATATCCTTGCTCTCTTGCTCAGTGACAATGACTGCTCCGCTCACGATCAGTGAGCACAATCATCAGTGATAAAAGGAACGAGTCTAGGCTGTTATTGGTAACTTGTGTATTGAGTATTGACACGTTGTTTCCTCAGTTTGAAGTGTTTACCTTTAACGCATCGTACTTTTATTGCTACTATTTGTTTTTAGCAGGAATAAAAGGTTATAGAGTACACCACAGAGAATTGTGTATTCCTATTGATATATACATATGTACGTAGATAAGATAAGTATTTTCGAAGTATTGGTGACGTCTCATTCGCGAATTTCTCTTCTATTTTTTGTTTCTTCTCTCATGCTTTCAATATACGCTCGACGTATTCTCTCTCTCTATTGTACTTGGTCACCTTTACTCATTCTCTAAATCATCCTATGATCGTCAACTTCAACTATCTCCGGTTACATTATCTGGCTACTGTAGATGTCGGCCTGAACCGTATTTGTAAGTGTCTGGTGTACTTATATCGATATATGCCTGTTAAACATGCAGCCTTGTAGTGGACAAAGTAGTGAAAGCCAGTAGTATTGCTTTCTTTTTGTAGTTTAGTGTAGTAGTAGTTTGTAGCATTAATGACACTGTAGACATTGTCACTTTTCATTTATATACATTTTGGTATGAATTTTATTTAGCATATTGAATATTTTTGGTATTGAACAATTTTTGAGACAATTTGTTTAAATAAATTTGTAATGTCGTATACCGATTATTAGATAGATGTTTTTATTGGATTTAAAATGGATGAACGGCAATGCTGATACCAATATATTTTGTACCTCCGTTTCCAGGCGTGTTGTTCGTGAACTCACCACTGGACTTTGAGAGCCAGACAACGTACCGACTCACAGTGAGAGCAACTGATTTGGTCACCTCATCCGGTTCCAACACTCATGTCCTCATTCGCCTCAAAGACAGCAATGACTGCAGGTTTGTAGCTTCCCCCGCAAAAAATTATACATATTTTATATTCCATTTTGGTTTCCTTCCCCCAGAGTCCCTGTAATTGACCACCTTTGTCTCTCTCAATCCAAGCGGAAAAGAGCAGACATTACATTTGCACAAAAAACCCTCAAAAAACCCAACAAAAGCTCAATTTCAGCAAATTTTCTGCAACAAAAGCCTCACGTCCACTTTCGCGAACGTGTGTATCCTATATAGAAAATTATAACAATCACATTACTTCCCGGAAGATTCATATTCCAACTTTTTGTGACCCAAAAAAGCGTAATAAAAACAATTGTCTCTGCCATATTGTATTGCAGTGAATGTAAAGTGGTTTAGCGGAGTAGGATTTCAGTGAAAATGAAAGAACATATGTGGTGTGTGGTGGTGGTGGCATCACATCGTGCGAGAATCCAACTTTGACTATGACAATTTTTTTTGTTGGGGAAAAATGTTTGATGGGAAAAGTGGAACGTTGAATTGTGTATACAAATCTGCTCATTACAGCATCGAGCAAAAAAACGATCGTATTGCAATGCCATCAGAGACAGTTTTAGGAAGAGTAATATGCGATTATTTCGTTCGTGCTTTTCAGACCAAGATTTACACAGGCCACGTACCACATTCGTTTGGCAGAAGGGTACATGCCATCGCAAGGTGGCCTACTCGCGTCTCTCCGAGCTTCTGACAACGACACTGGGATCAATGCGATGCTCACGTACGAGCTAATTCCTGACGATGCTCCCATTCGCATCTCTGCAGACGGCGAGCGCACCTCCTCCCGACGCATTTCTCGCCACATTTCCACGGAGGACTTGGACTTGGAGGTTGATGGCAATGGAAGAGGAGCAGCAAATAATAATAACGGGCAGAGTGGGAAGGGACTCTTTATTGAGTTGGGTGATCAAGAAGGAAATGATGAGGATGTGGAGGAAGATGACGGGGAAAATGAAGACTACGAAGATGCGACTCTCCCCGCCGTTGGTGGAGATGGCAAGACTCCTCTACAGAAAAGGAGAAAGAACTCGAAAGGAAGTCGACAAAGGTTGGATAGACTTCGTGACGAAGCCATTGGTCCTGACTCAGACTCACAAGTCGCCATCAGAGACAGAATGGTCAATGAGGATGCCACGAGCAATCAGCGGGCTGCGGACGTTTCCCGATTTTTTATGGTGCGACCCAATGACGGTTCTATTGTTCTCAAGCAGATGGTTGACTACGAGCGGGCGCACGAGTTCCGCTTCTCCGTTGTCGTTAAGGACTCAGGCATTCCTGCCTTGAGCTCTACGGCTCGTGTGGTCGTTGAAGGTAATGACGTCTCATTGCATTTTCCTTTCTTGCATCACACGGCTCATGCCTCGAGAATACAGAGTATCATATCATATTGTAATTGAGGACAGTGAAAAGAAAAGCTGAAAAGGGAAGAACAAGAGGAGCTCATAATAAAAAAGAAAGAATATTTTCCCTTTGCAACTGAAACGGAAATATACATAAAAACGTAGCTAGCATATTATACGATCTTGTTAAAAACCTGAATAGAAAGTTACATAAAACGCATCCTATCACACATGTATAAAAGGTATCCTTTCAGCTCCGGAGAATGCCTTTTCAGCCGGAGGCACAAAATTGAAAGGCATTTTTTGTGCAAAATTTAAAAAAAAGGTTCGGCTGAGTACGTAACATGAAACAAGGACTTGAAAAGGAGAGAGAGTTTCAGTTGACTACGGAGAAAGAAGGATAACTGTACTCAGTATTGCATGCTCAAAAGTGGAGAATAGTTCGAGGAAGCGTAGGTATATCGAACCAATTGAAATACCACAATCCTCATTCACCGACACACACATTTCACGCAGCGCTCCACCAAAAGGAGAGAAGCATTTGTAAGTGAATCCAAAACCATTAATTTTGCAAACGTTTGCTCTCTCTCTCTCTCTCTCTACTTCGGTTTTATTCTATGCGTGCATATTCATCCTATTTTATACTCGTTGATGATCAAGGCAATATGGAGTATGCTTGAAAGAACTCCACACACAGTGCTATTCAGTGTGAGTAGGCCATAATGATGAGGTAATATTAATGCAATCGTTACAGTATCCTCGAGGAAGCAAAAGCACAGAGAATGCACATTTTCTTCCGCTGCTCTGCTACTCCGTACCACTGGGAGCAGACCAGACTACACCGCCTCGAGATGGTAAATGAGAATTATGTGGAATATACGAACCTTGACGCTTACTATACGTTACCCTGTGCATACAAGCTTTCACTTACAATTGTTCCTCCGATTTCTTCCATTCGGCGCTTTCTGAAAAGCCAAGCAAAATCATGGTTATTTACGTTGAGGAAAATTAGGGATACGCACATAGAGAAGGAATATATATATAAAAGTAGCGGAGAACATAGTAAAGTTATATGTGGCAAGCTGACAAGCTGGGAAAAGTGAGAGGCAATTGTGCAAAAGTCAATTGCTCCAGTGCCAACTTGAAAGTAATGGAAGAAGAGCTATTATTTTTGAGAGAGAGAGCGCATCTTGTATACTACCAACTTATATGTGCTTTCCCAACTCTCTCCCCATTCGAATCATAGGAATCATAGGTAATAATGAACATGCATTTTTCGGAGAGAGGAATTGAATGACTGAATATATGTATTTTAACAAGCGACTTTTCACTCGACACACTCGAAAATTTAATCTAGTGAAATTGTACGGGGTTGAGAATGCTCTCGTTTTTCAGCTTACCACATTTGTAGCACTCGACACACAAGGAGTCAAGTTGATACTAGGAAAAAGCATGTATTGTTAGTAGGGGAAAGCCTTCATCGTCATCCTCTACTTTTCTGCTTCACTTTGTGTGTGATATATGGCACTCTGACATGGTAAAATGATCGTATTGTTTGATGCGTATTCTTCATTGATGCCACAATATAGGAGCGACGCACACGTACATATATCTCAAATGCACCTCTTCTGTCGGTTGCGGTGTGACTGACGAGGTGCATTGTGGTTAACTATAAGTTGCCTTAAAATGTCAGGAGCGTGGTGGTTATTATAATTATCACGCACCATTATAAAATGTTCTTGAGACTGTCGGTGGTGAGGTGGTATATAGATCGTCAAGTTTGCGTGTTCCTTCCTTCAGGATATCATACAACTGCAGAACTATGAATAGTTAACGTATTGCAAGACAGTGAACAAAGACAACTATAAAGAAAACTGTTTTCCTTGAAAATATCCTACAGCTCATTACACATCACATCGACGGAGAAAGTTACATAGATATACTCTAGTCCTAGTCTAATAATATAATGCATGTATATAAATGGAATTTGTATTTTGTGGCTGGTGATACTACAGCCAAGATTTTTCTTTATGTTCCTTTGTCTAACCCTTTTTTCCTCTCCAATTCATTTCCAGTGCTGGACGTGAACGATGAAAGTGTCGTGTTTGAGAGACCAGTCTATCATGCTCGTGTGTCCGAAGCCGCACCGAGAGGTCACTTCATTTCCAAAGTGTCCGCGTATGATCCCGACGTAATGGACTCTCTGCGGTTTGCCATTGTCGGCCAGAGTCATCACCAGACGGCGTTTGAAATCGATGAAAAATCAGGTTTGTCACGTTCCTTCCATTTGTTCACTTTCTCTTCGGTTACTCTCTGTCCTCGTTTCTCCTTTGACTTTGGAGAAAGTAGTGTTTTTCGCAATGTAATCTATCTCTTTCCCTCCTCTCGCATTGTTGTCCAAACTCTGAGAAAATTGCTTGGGTTTGCGTTATAGCCTCACTCACTCTGTTAGATCCAACAACACAAATGTTTTTTTGCCAGACTCACATATCACTTTGGCTCTTTCCACTCATTTTTTCTTTTTCTTCTTGATTTCGCTTCGGTTCCAAGCTTATACCCTGCCCTACTCTGATGATGAAGTACCTAACAAGAGGAACAAAGACAAAGAGTGGAAATCGTATGTCGTTTGTTTAACACTTGTCCACACTACGTATTGCGATATCCCCAACGCTGTCCCTTTCCTTTTTGGTATTATTTTTTTTGCTTAATAGTTTCTTCAGAACTGACTAAACCCGTCTTTCATTCTAAAAAGAAGATGTTTGCCTGGCAAAAATGTATCTTTTTAGCAGTTTCTCAAGGTCTTTGCTAGCTTTTTATGACAGGAGTAAGAATCCCATTCTTTGGGAAACAAGTAACAAAAGACAAGTATAGTAGACTTCTTTATTTCTTTGCTTTATTTGTTGAAAATAGAGTTGAAGGTGAGGTTTTTTGTGCTGTGGGTGTGTTATACCCACTGTTTTATCTCATAATAATAGTTTGTGTCTTTGACAAGGGGAGAACATAAAAAGAGCAAGAAAAGAATGAAAATGTGTGTTGATAAGCTAAAGTCAAAGCTCCTTATATTCTGGATGTATGTACGTGTATTGTATCTATATACATCTTTTTTGACTAGACTAGTCAGTGTCACTGGCAGTGGCCATCATTTTCTTTTGGTGAAAGTGAATGTTCCATGACGGGGTTGAATGTACACATTCATAATTCCATTACTTTGGACTTTTACCTTCTTTTCAAGTGTTGACAGATGATAAGGTGTTTACTTTACCTTCTCCTACGAAAAACGCCAGCTTCTACACTCGCTATGCTACTCTTATGGCCGGTGAAAGTTAAGTAAAAGTAATGGTCATTTCATGCGTCACGTCATCACACCAGCCGGGGATTTTTTTGTTCGACAGCTGGGTTGACACAAAATCACACTTAGCCATAAGATTTTCACTTTTTTCCTGTGAGGATTTTTACGATTATGACTATAGCTAAAAGTGGCTATTCCTTTTACTTGGCTTCAGTTGAGGTCACTCATTTGCAACTAATGATGGGCCGAAGCTGCAAGACCTACTTTTCCTCTCTTACATAAAGTTCCTGGTTTGCTTCTTCTATTGCTTTCACCATTTGTATTTTATGCGTTAATGAGATTTTTCGTTGTATTGTGTTAACAACAGCTGTAGCTTTATGGGTATTATGCGAAGGTGTCAAAAATGAACTTGCAAAATAAGGTCCTTAATCCTTTGGCTAATTAATTTTTGTGAATGAATCCCAAATTGAGTGACCTTTCCCTAATAAATCAAATGACCTTTTGGTGTAAGACTTCTCTAATTTGTATTTAATCGACGAGTTATATAGGATCCCAAATTATTATGGATTTTTTTTGTTCACAGGCGTGGTCACATTATCGCAACCAAGTGCCCTCCTTTCCGAACTCAATTTTGAGCTGAATGTGTCCGTGACTGATGGAGTGTTCACATCATATTCTCGCCTTCACGTAAGTAAAACTTGTCGGTCCCATTTTTTTTCTTTTAAAAAATTCGTTGACAAAAGCGTACTTTCATCATTATGCATTTTGTCACCAGCATCAAGTTCGTATAGTCATTTTTAATATGCATGTACGCATACATACATTCGAGATAAGTTTCCTTTGGCTCTAGAATGGAAAGCATTTTTTAATCATTTCAAAGTATACAGCAGCCCTTTCATCTCACCATTCATCTTCTTTTTTTATTCAGATTGAAAGTGTGAGGGCTTGGAAGTAGATCAGGCTGAAAAAGTTTCCAAATAAAGAAATCTCCAGCTTACCCACTCAGAGCGTATCATATTCCTCTACAAAGTTCCTCCTTTTAGCTCCAAGTTTTACTAAAGTCTAAAATGTGCGAGAGTGAAAAAAAATGTTTAGAAAAAAAAACTCTTGAGAAAGTGGAAGATGCGAGAGCGGAACAGATTGGGGACATAATACAAGATCTAATTCAAACTGCATAACCACGTTCAACGTCTCACTCATTTCTCCCTGCCAGAGTGCATTTATTTTCCTTTCCGAACTGAATGAGCGTCTAAAGACCTCAAAAAAACCTCAACCAGCACAGAACGGGAGCAAGCCGCATAAACTTTTTCTTCGAGTTTTGTGTGCTGTAAAGCCACACCGTTGGATCTAATGCACGTGTCCCACTTCCACAAGTTGAACTTAAAAACTCGACAGAGAGAAAAAAACGAAAGACATTATGAATTGGGTGAAATTTTACCTCGCACATAAATAAAATTAAGATTTTCGTTGTAAATGAAAAAAGTCGTGGGATGAAGGCGAGGTTTTTCTGTTTTATCACAACTTTTCCTTCACATTCGCTCAAGCCTCGGGCTATGCTGTTTTGTGCATTCATGTGTGTTCGTTTCCCACGAAAAAACCTAATACTGAAAAGCATCTTGCCTTAAAACTTAAATACACAAGACGACAGAAGTTGAATAGATTTTGTTTACTGCATGAACCATAAGAGCGGCTCTTCATCATTCCACATTTAATTCATCCTCTCCGCTTGGACCAATTGTCATCTTTTTAGTGAGAGAAGAAAGGAGCTCAACTTGGAAATAAAGACGGGTGAAGTTGTTTTTGAGGGAAGCGGTGGTGAATGGTGGAAAATCATTTTCAAAAGCTTTCTCCTGTCTCTCCGCTCTGGATTGTCAGAAATGAATGTTTGCTCTCGTGATGTGTGCGGAGGATGCATATGAAAACTACTTATCTTTATGTCATGAAAAAAATACTAGATACTCCAAAGTGTGGAACGCTTATAATACCATTTTCCACGTGCAATTTTTCTCTTTATGTGCAATAATACCACATACCTACCCATATATCATTTTCCCTGATGACAACTCCTTTTTTTCTCATTCGCCGTTGGTGTTGTTTGCACGAGACGAAAGAAATGGTTTATATTCTGAGCCTTCTCTCAACGCAGTTTTCTCGGTATGAGCGTAGTAGTTTCTTGCTGATTTCTTTTCATTCCTCTGTGCAACCAAGCAAGGAAGGGATACACTAGATTTTTGTCACCGTTTTCGTATTCTTTGAAAGAGAGAATTAATGCAAGTGAGTTGAAATCCACTCGGCAGCACACCGTTTCTCAGAGAAAAGAGTGGAAAAAATAAGTGTATTGATTTTCCCTCGCGGATAGAAAAACTGGTGAAAAATACGCATTTCATGCAATAGCGAAGAGTAAAGATGGCTTTGCTTGAGAAGATTTTTCTTTTGCAGGTATCTAGGTATTATGTAATGTATCTCTATACATAATGTAAATTATTAGTATTTCAAAGAAGACGAAGAATAAACGTAATATATACTCCTCTTGTGACCTGAACATTTGGATTTTGGATTTGTCACAGAATTATACTTTGAAAGATTCGCAGAAAATGTATTATCCGAGTGAGGGAAGTGGAGTGGAAAAGGGAATGCAGGAAAGCAGAGAGAGAAAAAAGATAGGCACGGACACGCTTTCTTTTCTCATGTTGTTGCCTACGGGCATCCGAATTTTCGCTCTCTGCTCACAAGCTCTTTTTCTGTTTACGAGAACATAGATAAATCTTCTGTATTGTGTGATATGCTATATATATGCATATTTCTTCACCCACAAGCGGAAAATAGTGTACATTTTATGGATTTTATGGATGAAATTGAAGCTACAATCACTCATGTATAATGTTACTGTTAAACAGTTCCTTTGAAACGTGAAAGAGGAATAATATATATTTTCCAGAGATTTTCATCATAATTCCGTGCTCAAATCCTGTGGAACATTGATGCTGAAAATTTGAGAAAAGAAATACGAGCCAAATATAGCCCACCACACAAAAAATATCAAAAAGATGACTTGATAAAGACTAGTTTCCACACACCTTCCTTCTTCACATCGGTTACCTTTCGATTTTCGTACGAAAAAAAATTCTCACTCGTAGATTATGGAACACCGCTCTTGGTTTACAAATCCTCGATCATCTTTTTCTTTTCGATTCGGAAGAAAAGCTGGGACACCCTCATGCTGGAAAGTAGGAGTGTAGCAGACCAGAGTCGGTTTCTGAGGCGAAAAATAAATGCATTGAAAAAGGAAATCGTACATTTTAGGGCATCGTGTGCACTAGTCCGTGGAAAAGTATATGCGTTGTACCTATTTACAATTTACATCCGCCATCTTATTCCATTTCGACCCAATGAAAGTAGTCTTTGTGAAACCGTGTATGATACATTCGACGTTTCCTCTTTTGTGTGTTTGCAAACCGTACGCAAGAATACAGTTAAGGAAAGAGGGACTGGATATTTTGTTGAGTAAAAAGAGAATCCACAAATATGCTTTATTTTTCCCAGTATTTCGTTACGATGTGTGTGTGATCCACTTGCTTTTTATGCATGAAAAATGATTTAGTAGTTTTTAAAATTGAGATTTGCGACGAGACGAGGAGAAAGCAGGAAACTGGGTAATGCATGTTTATACTTCCGTTCTGGAAGTGTGCATGGCGTATTATTAAAGTTAGAAGACTATCGCAATATTCTCGGAGAGAGAAAATAAAGTTTATCTTGCTCTCTGCAAACTTCATTTTTTTGCGAGCAAATTGTTGTGCAAAAAAAGTGCAGAGGGATGGCACAAATCATTTGAAGAATGTGAAGTAAAATTCCCCCTTGAAAGTTATTCTTCTCTCTGCAGATACCTATGTACATGTATGCATCAACTGTGTGTAATAAAAATAGGACGCGCCCCATCTTATACAGCTCTCTGAGTGCTCCACAATTTCCCTTCACAACTGTTCCGAGTTGAGAGTCTCTCCCAAAATGGATTTAACGCTCTGATTTATCTATCTACAAAGAGCAGACTACATTTGATGACATAAAATCGAGTTTATTGTACTGCAAAATGTAGTTTGTCAACATTGATGCAGTGGCACTTCTCACTTTTTTATGGGTTCTGGGTGAATAGAGCGAATGGAAAATAGAAGTTGTTTGCTGGAAAGTTTGAACTCGGTATACAACATTAAAAAGATTGAAATGTAGGGCATATATACATAAGGGTCATATAACAGCTCGAATATGGATTGAAAGGAAAATTTAATCGTTTCAATTCTCATTTTATTATTACGCCATATATTAACCACTTAGCGATGACAAAGGAATGTGAGAATTCATTTTTACATTCTCCTTTTTAATGATTATTAACAGATCGAGGTAGAGCCAAAGAATCATCATGCCCCTACTTTCTCCTCTCTAATTTATGAAGTCGGCTGTCCAGAGAACTCGCCAGACGGCTATCTCATCGCAACTCTAACTGCAGTGGACCCGGACAGGTCCATATTTGGCAAGATCCGCTACTCAATCGCGGATACGGACGAGCCAGATTTGTTTGTGATAGACGAGGACACCGGGGAAGTGAGACTATCTTCTTCACCGGACGTCTCCCTGGATCGTGAAGTGAGAGCGTCCCATCACGTCGAAGTTGTTGCCGAGGATGGGGGTGGCTGGCTTGGCTATACGAAGCTGGTTGTCAAAGTCATCGACGTCAACGAATGTAATTAGCTCTAGCAGAATTTACTACTTGTTGATAAAAAAGTGTTAATCTAATTAGCGTAAAAAAGGAGATTTTTTTCTCTCATGAAACGCGAGTGGATCGTGTGCTAACTAACTTATTCCGCTTTCTAGAAACAAACTTTTTTTCTCTAACACTAATTTATTGGAGAGAGAATGTTTTGCAAAAATGTAGGACAATGCGCGAAGGCGTGTGTTCATGTTACTTTCTTTGCGAGTTCATATGCCAATGGGTATATAGTAGTAACATTAGCACACGTATGTGAGTTCCTTTGAGCAAAAGTATGTAATCTAATGTGCTTCTCCTTTGGTGCCTTCTTTAATTATACAGACGCTCCACAGTTCCCTGTTACAGAGTACCGGGTAACAGTTCCAGCGGACAGGATACGCTCTAAAAATCCAATTCTGCAGGTAATAATTACTTATGTTATGAGTTAAAAAAGTAGTCCCTGTCTCCGATATTACTATCTTGTCCCCGTATTCTGTAAGGACGAAGCATAAAAGGGGAAATTGGATTTGTGTTCAGATTGGGCGCGGTAGCGATGAGCATGATAAAATCGAACACTTTTCTTTATATCCCATCATTTCATATCTTCCCATCCTTTTATGCCTTGTGCCTCTTGTTAATTTAGAATGTGTGAGATTTCATATTTCATTTTGTATGTGCTCCGACTTTGGATGGGAGTAAGTAAACCACTTTTGATTCCAAACTTTTCTTTCCTACAATAGGTTGTGGCAGTGGATGCAGACACAGAATTCGGGATCCGCTACTCAATCGTCGACTTACCTTCTGCCAACTCATCAATAAAACGTGACTCGAGCTTCTTTGAAATGAACCCAGACTCTGGAGAAGTTCGTCTCCGGATGAGTGACGAGGACGTGCTCAAGTTTACAAAGGACAAGGAACGGGTTGATTTGCAATTTTGGGCGGGTGCCACAGACGAGGGAGGCCTCCACTCCTACGTTCCCGTCACTGTTGTGCTCCTACCCGAGGGTGAGCTCAGTCCTGAGATACATCCGCAGAATGCAACGTTCTTCGTCAAGGAGGATGCTCCCATCGGCTCTGTCATCACCACTTTACGGGTGACCAATATTGAAGAGCCCAAGTTCCGGGTTGTTAGCTCCAATGATGAGTTTTTCCAAGTGGATCATCATGGGAATTTACTCATCAAGGCGAGGTTGGATCAAGAGGATGAGGATAAGCACACTGTAAGTACACCAACTACACAACACATATATTCCACTCTTACATATGTTCAGCGTTCTCCCAAACAACTTTTTTTTCTATTTATTTCCCAATTTTTTTTCTTCGCCGAATTACTGCACAGTAGAACCTCGCTAACAAAAAATCGCCGAGTGTGTACCATTGGGAAAACTAGTGGGGGAAGCCCTGATGTTTCATGCTTACATAACTAACATTTGCAGTCCCACTCCATTTTTGTTTCTGGCCAAAAGCAATCAAGGCGCAAATACTCTACTTTCACTCGCATGAGGATGATGATGATGCTGGCTCTTTTGTTTGGCTACAAGTACAAGTACCTATATCGATTGTTGCGTTGGCCAAAAGCTCTAGTGTATAGCACGTTGAGAGGAGAAAAAAACAAAACAGCTAAAGAAAAAAGTTTGTTTTTTTTGAGTACCATGTCCAGTAGACACCATCCATATATACGCCTCCAGTCACCACGATTTCCACAAAGTCAACAATCTTTTTTTTACCATAGTGGGCCGCAACTCTTCGTAAAATATTTACTCCGAGTGGAGAGAAAAGAATCATAAGAGCATTCGCCAGCAATTTCTTTTTCATGCAACATTAAACGATAGGAAGGAGATGTACATACAAATGATATGGTGTAGTATTATTTGTAGTTAGCGTGAAATGTAGATATGTGGTGGTGGTGTAAGCAACTACACTTTATTACCACACACACGTTTTCACTGTCCTACAGTTTTGAAAATGTATGCATGAATGCATCCATTCAGAGGAGGAAGAATAAAGAGGAAGCAGAGAGGCAAAGACCGGCTTGCTTCCCTTTCTCTCTCCCACACACAAATTGTCCAAGTTAGCATAAAGTGCTGGAGTCAAAATCGTTTATTCCAGGCCACTTTGCCAGAAAAGATTTAAATAATCTAGTGTATAGTTAAGAGTGGAAGAAGTAGAAAGTTAATCGGGCACACAAAAAAGGGAGGAAGTGGACTTGTGTGCCACGGCGCGCTGCCCAAAGCAAAAACAGACCTCGCTCGTCCGCGTTTGTATGAAATTCCACTTTGTGTTCTCAGAGAGGGAGAGAGAGAGATGACTGGAGTTCAATGAAATGGTATAGTTGACTGCAGCTGTTGTGGCTCTGACATAACTGCAAAAGCGATTTCCTTTGAAGATCGTTTAGCTCAGAGTTATGATGCAATTTTTGCACTTTATGCACTTTCAACTTTTCCACAGACTCGGAGAGGAAGGAGGTAATTTGGAAAAATTAAAATGGGAGTGAGAGTGGACTGGGACGGTGGCGTGGAAGGAGTGAAAACAATGGAGGCTACTAGTCAAATCCTATAGAAGAGAAAGAAACCATTCTCCGCGATTTTCATCTAACTAATGTATATTTTCATGTTTAGAGTAAGGTAGTTAAAGTTGCTTGCACGAGGAAGCATGATGGAAAATGACTTGTGATTATTTCCGACAAGGATATTATGTACACGAGAGAAGCTGAGTAGACAAGGAGGTTTGCTGTTGGGTGAAAGCAAAACTTTCATTGAAACCATATAACAAAATATACTCTGTTCCCATTTATACGGTGTGCCAGCCCAACATTTTGTTTCAATTAATGATAAGGTAAAAAATGATTTACCATCTGTTATACATACTCCAAGTGTAGGAACAGGTTTAGAATATGGGCGTTAGATGTGATTTGTCTGGCTGTATGTGCACAAATGCCTTCATTTGGCATTCTGACAGGTCGTTCGTTAAGAAGAAAAAAGTGGGGGAATGCGGATGTACTTTGTAGCTTCACTGTCTTAATGTACTCGTTAATCTTCAAGTCATGTTGCACGGCGCGAGACACACAGACTGTAAAAGACTTGTAAAAGTAGTGAGTTTGTGTCTGCGATGTATCAATGCTGGGTTATATATTCGGTATATAATTATGTTTTTCCTTTTTCTTCAGGTGGTAATTTGGGCCGAAAGTGGGGACGGAATGAGTGTGGCCACATCTCAAGTAATGGTCCGCGTCTTCCAGGTAAGAACAACAAAATCCATTATAAGATGTAGACATTTTCCCAGTAGACATAGAACACACCGAATGCCTTCGACCACTAAGTTTTTTCCCTTTTACAACCTTCTCCTTTAAAATGTGTTACACACTAATTGTGACTAAAGGTACAAAAATATGCATAATGTATTCCGGAAATATTTTGCAATTTTCTCAACTTTCTCCATAATGTTCGTGAGAGCGTGTACATGAATTTAGTCTGCATTCGTTGTAAGTATTAAGGCGATTTGAAAAGCTTTTTTGCTCTAGCTTGATCATATATGCATTTTACCTCGTCGTCTTCGGTTTCGTTCTTTTGAGTACCTAATCTGATGCGGTAGCAGCAGTGCATCATATTGCAGATATCTGTGTTTAATTTACTCCTCTTCTTCTCCACAGTCCCTGAAGGAAGTGGAGCATGCATACGATGCGATGAGCAAAAGAGCTTCACTCTCTATCTCCTCCAAGCAGACTTAGACTTAGCCTCAGACACACACAAGAAAATTAAGAGGAGAGATCAAGAGAATGAAAGCTTTTAAAGAAAAGTGGATGATACACGGCGAGAGCGTAGTACTATAGCTGGTTTCGTAGTCATATTGAAAAACGCGGCTGAGAAAACAGGACCTTGCTTTCCAAGAGAAAGAACAACATTTAAAGACTATAGAAGAGGAAATATTATTATTTTAATTAAAGTTTCCTTTCCCCGAAAACTTTCTTCGAAAACAGGGAAATGGATGAGGGAGCAGAGGAAGATGCAAACAAAACGTCGGTTCCCTCATTTTCTGTATCCTTTTTTACTTAAGCTGAGCAACAAACGCACATAAAAGAGAGAGAGAGAAGAGAGAAAGTCTTTTGTCTATTTTTCAAGTAGGTTAGGCTGCCTTGCATTGTGTTCGAGTTGTGTGTTCTATAAAACTAACGAACCGTTCGAGGTTAAGTAGGTGACGTATGGCCTACGTACGTACATACATTAACAGTAAACGAAAGGAAGGGAGTTTTCGCAAAGAGCATATTGTACATTTTGTGTGCATTTTCTAGTTAAAAACCACATGAAGCACCTTGTTCTTCTTCCTTTTGTCTTATCTCCATTAAATATTGTTAGACTGTCTTTCCTCTTTCCTTTTGCAAGGCGTGCACTCACCTACCTACAGTTCACATAATCCAACCAGTTTTTTTGTTTTATGATTATGAAAAATGAAAGCTGTATCAGTTTATGAGTTTTTGGATGGAAGCTGCTGTTTGTTGTTGTTTAATTTCCCACCGAGAATTTGCCGTGTATTTAAAATTTTGAAATGGCAAAGTGAAATGGACATATATACGACCTGAAGAAAATGAAGATTTGACAAATTAATGTTACGAAACAGACAAAGTACTGTCTCAGAACAAAGAGACATGTCAAGTAAAAAAGGTTTTTTCGAGATGTGTCCTGCACAGAAAGTCGGAGAAAGTAGTTCAAGGAAGAGAACCTTTTTCTTCTTTTGTCACTCATTCCATTTGGAGAAATTAGAGAGAGAGAGGAGGGAATCGTAAATTATGAATGTATTTGCAATCGTGTTAAAAATTGTCTCCCACTTGTGCAAGAACATACTCGCAAACTACATCTAACCAGAGCACGAAATGAGCAGAGAAAAGTTATAAAGATTACGATGGTAGGATGTAATATGCGATGTCATGCATTTCTTGCTCAAATGTAGGAAAGGGATTTCCGTTTCTGAGAAGGAAAGAATGAAGGAATGAATGTCTTGCAAAGCCAGCAAAATGTTTCATGGGATTTCCTCTCCCCCTCATTCGCATTCAATGAAGAAACTAGAACGTGTTTAATATATTAAATACTTTTTTCTTCACAATCAGGCATGTGCTTCTTGTCAGCTAGCAAAAAAGGAATTTTACTAAATGCTCAAGGAACACCTACAATGTTTCGAGAAATTTTAGTCATGTATTTATAATTTTTCGGGGGCAGAAGGATTTTAGATTTTCAGTACAAAATTTACAAGGTTGTTAATTTACGAGTAGTTTTGGCAGATCTGGAGCAGCCCACATTCGCGATTGCCAAATTCCTTCAGAATTTTACCTTACTTTCTCCGAGAATAGGATATTGGCAAAGAGGTTTATACTCTTTTAGTTTTATAGTTTGGACTTGCGAGACTCGTCTTGGAAATTGTGAAACTCAGGGAAGGAGCATAACTTCTTTTATTTCTCTGCGGATATTATTTGAGTATTTTGTTATTTGTGTGCTTTCTTGTGAAGTTAGTTGGTGGCTGGAGGGATTAGAAAGGATTAATATTTTCGCGTGTGTAGAGGGCTACTCATGCATATGAGTATGAATGAAGACAAGTTAGAACGGTCTCTTGACCAAGTTTTTATTGGGTTGGCGTTGTTTGTTAAATTCGTATTTGCATTTTCTTAAGACGAAATTCTGCTGCGAGCTTATATTATTTTACAAAAATGAGAAAGTGAAGGATTTAATGACATCCTGTGGGCGTAAGTTTGAAGATTGGAGGTAGGTGCTCTAGGCTCTGTCATTCATAATGCCAAATCTCGTATTATATAAAAGCTTCTGATGTTTTATGCACCTTTGTGAGATATGGTACTCATATTTTCACAGACGAGACAAATTGCTATGATCAAATTAAAATGTTTTTGAAGAAACTTTTTGAACGTTTATAATTATAAAGATGATTCACGCATAAACAAACCATGTAACTAAATATTGAGAGTCCTTCAGAAAGAGAAAATTGTAGACATTACGTAAACAAGCACAGTTATATAAAGCTGCATTACATCATACATCGCAATTATACCTTTCACCTTTATTTTGAGAATGAATTGTTTGCATATTTAATTTTTTTCTCGTTGCAGTTTTCTGGAAGAAAGCATCCTCCAGCTTTCCAGTCTCAAGAGTACAGGATCAAAGTTGCAGAGGATTTCCCAGAAGGATCTCTCCTTTTCACGGGTAAGTCTTAAACTAACATTGCGTGAATTTACTCTGTCGTGTACCCAAGCAAGAAGGGCAAACGTTGTGAGCTTTTAAATTGTTATTTCAAAGCACATCACTTTTGCTATTTTGGCGTTTTATGTAACTTAAATTTTCGGTAAGAAGGATCTTCTAAATATAGTATTGCAGTCAGTTTTCCAGAAGGGGTTTACGATGAAACTAAAAGTGAATACACATAGCCGAAATAACCATGCTTCTTTGGAAAGTCTAGCTTCATGCGTTGGTATAAAAATGCAATTTGTTGAGTGGGTGGAGGGTGGATGGCCAATGCCATTGTAATGAATTACATCCACATGGTTTTATTCAATCGCTTACAAGTAATATGAAAGTTACCTTCGCATGCAACTTACCATTTGAACCCTCTGAATGTCAATAACAATGAAACGACATATGGTCCAGAGAATCGACGATTTTTCATGAATGTCGAAGGTTTCCTTATATTATGGCTGCGTTGAAATAAATTCGTATGGACGGTAAAAATTATATATAATACATTACACGTCGTCTGTAATTTTTAAATGATGCACGTACATTAGTACAGGTAAAGGACTGCTCCCTTCGTTTGGAACTGTAATAAAGTTTGTTATAAATTAATATGCTTAAATATTTCAATATTTTGATTTGCGTGTGTTGCAGTTCGTGCAATAGATTCTGATAAGAGCAATAACATCAAAGAGAAGTACTCACTGGCAACAACAGGGAACAATGCTGACGATGCGAGTACCATGCACCATTTCTCCGTTAATCAAGATCACGGATGGATAACGCTCGTCAACAAGTTGGATTACGAGGTATGCTTCCAAAACTTTTATGTCGCGACACGACTGACATGAACATAATAAACACTCAAATGTCCCAATATATCAAATGGAAACATTATTTTTCTCCTCAACTCTTTTAGCGACAAGCCGAGCACGTTCTGCACGTGGTAGCTGCTGACAGTGAGAAACCCTTCTTGGTCTCCACTGCCACCGTCATTATCCAAGTACTCAACGTTCCTGACTGCCCAGTGGCATTTGACACGAGCCATTACTTCTCATCAGGTTTGTTTATAGTTAGCAAACTTCAAATTAGATACGGATAGATACACAAGTGGAATTTACGCATGTTTTCTTAGACACGAGATAACAAAGTATATACTTTCACCGTTCGTTAGTTATATTATGTTAGATATCCAAAGGGTTTTGTTTTCTTGGAAAACTCATCATTCTCCGCCATTTGCAGCATTTATCTCTCCGTGCCTGTTCCTATCATGTAAGCCAAGAAAAGCTTAAGAAGAGAGTGAAGTGGAGGGGGCCAATGACACTACACTCTATTCTCTCCAACCTATGCTACGCCTTCACATCTATTATGCATAATTTGTCGTAACTAAGCATATCAATCAACCAAGACATAAAAAACTGTATACCGGAAGGGAGGGAATATATAGCAAGAAAGCCTTCCTGTTTCGTCTTTTTTGCATACAAAGTAAAAGTTGTAGTGGTTCTGGCACAGCGATATACGCATATGGTTAATGGTACCCGAGGGAATTCATTGAAATTTTGTAATTCAGTTTGAGTCTAGTCTTGTTGGATGGATTTCTCTGAGACTTCTAAAAAAGAAGGTATATAGAGAAACAAGTGCAAGGATGGCATAACATATATACTTTTTGCATTGTTAACTAACACAAGTTTTGCACGAAATAGTAAAAAAAAATGGGAAACACAACTTGGAATATGTTGTGTTTGAAATTTTTAACGCCTTTCTCTTTACCTTTCTCTCGTTACTCTACCTTCTTCCTCGGCTCCCCTAATAAAACATTTCCCATCCTTCCTTAAGAGTAGTGCACCAGTAGTACTATCTACACACTTTCATCGAGATCCGTTTCCCTTCCTTCATAGCTTTTTATCCTTCCTGTGCCTTTGGCTCACTTAAATGCTAGACTTTTCTTTAGTTTTCAGTGGGAACGGGAGTAGTATATTATGTGTTACTTTTTTATGCCTTGGAAAAGAGAAGGGTTTGGTGAAGTGGTACACTCCTCTCTCCTGCCAAGGAACATGCCACTTTGTCTTCCTGCCCCCTTATGAATATTAAATTTTTGTCTTGAGTTACCAAGAGTAGTTGTGAATGTGGCGTGAACACTTTTGTGTTTCCCGTTCCGTTCTTTGCACCAAAGCCTCAAGCATGATATTGTACGAACGAACAGTGTTCCGTCGTGCTTGCCCATGCAAGGCGTCACTTTTCACGGGAAAAAAGTTGAAGCTCTTGAACAAACTTTTTTTAAATGCGTACTTTTTTCATGGGAAAATTTCTACGGATAAGGATTAAAATCAAATGTGGGTGTTCCACCTGCAGTACATGTGCTGTTCTGTCTAGATGAAAATTTGGTCCGAAGTGACAATGAACAATTTGTTTGAGGAGGTACTACATCTACCGTATCAAAATCATTTCAAAAAGTTATATCAAAATGTACAGTTTCTCTCTGCTTTATTTCGACTATCGTAGATTGCTTGAGGCGTTAAATAAGTCTACCGTGACATTTCATCTTGCGTTCAGAAAGAATTGTTCAGTTCAGTGTGACTGTATGAACCTCAACAAGTACTGAATACTGTCGCTTTCATAAAAACAACTCATTTGCAATCAATCCGTACTTAGCGCGTGTCGTATATAGCAAAAAATGAGTAGTTAATGGTAGAAAATGTCATATCTTTGAGTGATAAGAAAAGTTGGCAAGTTGTTTCTAAGAAAATAAGAAGCCTCCAGCGATATTATTGAATGGAAATGTAAATCGCTCCTTGCACTCACACATCCCTTTAATTTATGCGCCAGCTAAGTGTGACGAAAATGTTGGTTTTCGAGAGTTTTATATTTTCTTTAGGACTTGAGAGATATAAGCGTATATACGAGAAAGATGAAGGCATATCTATTATTTCTTCATCTTAAATTACCTACCTAAGTAGAGAAAGCGTTGGCCCTTGCCTGGCTCGATGGATGGGAATGGAACTTGAGACTTTTTATATTCTAGCTGGATGACTAAGCACGGAGTGACTTAAAGGATTCTAGGAATCCGCTAAGAAAAAACTTTTTCTTCCCCCCAAAAAAAAAACTTTTATCCTGACAAGGGTGTACTCACACAGTTCTTTTTTGAAGCATTATCAAAAAAAATTTTTTTGTCGTTGGTTGTAAAGTGCGGTATTTTGCGTAAGAAACTCTTGCTCAGCTAATGGTATATAGTATAAAAAGCGGCACGGTGTCAGGTCAGGTTTATGTCGGCAGATATATATTCTTTTCCAGTTGCTAAAATGTCCATATAAAGTCAATCTGCAGTCATTGAGAAAAGTTTAGACGTATTTGGAGGATTTTTTTTCCGGTCTGAATTGAGAATAGAGACTTTTGAGGTTTTATTTTTTGCCACGGTTAAAACACGTCCGTGAAGTGTAACAGTTTGTGAGCCGTAGCGTAGTGGAAGAAAGTTCTCTCAACTTGACATGTCATCTCGAGATTGGGCAAGGGTCCCATTAGGCGAATTTGTCTAATGGAGAAATGTTTTTTCTTCAGAGGAAAACTCGACTTGGCCTTTAGGTAAAAAGTTTATCTTCTCAAGGAGAAAATTAGATTAAAAGAATGTGTTGGACATGCATACATTACGCAAATAAGTTTACACAAACACACACACTCTTTTCAACGGTGAAAGTCGACGGGCGTGTCAACTTGTCAAAAAACCAATAGGGAATCTTTTGATATTTATATTATTAAATGTGTGGAATGCCCTAACATTGCTCTTTGCTTTCTCTCTTTCCAGTTCGGGAAGATGTCCCAGAAGGAACAACAGTGGCAACAGTGTTCGCAACGGATCAGGATGTCAGCAAATCCTCTGGCCTTGTCACCAGCTCCTCCAGACCTGGAAGTGGGAGCGAAACTGTCTCCTCTCCAGACTCCATAACATCCAACTACTTGGCTTACTTTATTGTTGACGGGAATGAGAAGGGACATTTCAAAGTGAGCAAATCATTATGTTTCTTTTTTCGTAGACAATTTAAAGAGCGTGAAAAAATATTCATGAGAGAAAAACGAATAAATATACAAAAAAAGGCCTTGTTATACGGAAGGGTATTTTTTTGAAAGATTTGGGAAAGCAAAGAAAGCGAAAGAAAGAAAGAGGGTTATGTGGATGGAGTGGGTGCCAAAAGCGATTATTGTCGCACATTTTCTTTCCTTTTTTCTCCTTGTCGCAGGCCAGTTTTGAGAAAGAAAAAAGGAGAGATTTCTTTATAGTTGATGATGATGCGATACGATAGAAAATTGCAGTAGCAAAGGCGCGCACGGTCAATGCAGTAGTAGAACCAGAAGGAATAAATAAATATAGCTTATTTGCCAGAATAAGTGCACATATTATGAACATATATTTTATTTAAAAATGCAGACATGCACATACACAGCCTCACTCTCAGACAACTTTTTCCCTTTTGTTAGTCTCTCGCGTAGATCTGTTCGTTATACTAACAATTTTTTTCCAGCAAAGTTGATATTAGTGCGTAACATGAAATGGCTTTAGAAAACTTTAGGGAAAAAGTAGTGTAGGCTGTGTTGGCTGGCTTTCCTTTGGCAAGGGAAATAAAATAAATTGGAATGCCTTTGGGAGAAAAATGTAGTGATAGAAGTCAGAATGGATGGATGTTGGGAAAGGAGCACAATGTACACACTTAACATATTTGTTTGTGTACTGAGCTTGTGCGTGTACCCTCCAACAACTGCAATGCTCTTTTCCGGCTATTGCACACTCTCTCTCTCCTTTTGCAAATTCGAAGAAATGCAAAGATGCGAATGTGAACAAATAGAGATTTTCGTATACATTTTTTTCCGGGGAGAGCTGACTTGACTTGAGCTTGAGCTATTAACGTAAATTGACTTGTAAACTAGTCTGTAGCACGTCGCATTGAATAAACATTAGCGGACGTTTTTTCGTGGATGGAAAGAGAAAGAGAGAGAGAGAGATGATTCAATGTTTGATGGTGCGTGGCATTTCTAATACAAGTTGAAGCTAAAAGTTTTATTTCGAAATGTCTGTCTTCCAACTTTACCCGTACACAACGTGAACAAATACAAATAAATATACACGGATAGCCAGTGTTCAATGTTTATTTTTTACCGAATGGGTCTTGTCAAGGATTAACACGCACAAACTCCTGGGTTCTGCTTCGTCCACCCTTTCTACTTGAATACTTCCATAGATTTAGCTCGATTGAACGAAACTGTAGAAGGAGAGACGCAATCATGGATTAATGCATGAAGTAAAAATAACACTTTGTAAAGTGTGGGTTGAGCTATGCTGTGCTACTGACATTTCCCTGTTTCTCTTTGATTTTTAATGTAAACCTTGGCAGTGAAATGTAGATGCTTTCTTATGATATGTATAAGAAGAATACTTAAGAAATAAGTTCAGCTTTGCAAGTATACCCATATACAAATAAAATGTTAAATTCTGCTGGACACGAGGGTGTCATATGTCACCCGTCATCACACATCCGCTGCAGTAAATGTCACGTCAGTGTGGAATAGTTTAATAATACATGTTGTGAACTGGTACGGTCTGTGGGAAGATAAGTGCTTGAAGTCGCACAAGAAATCTTGTACACGCGTGGGCGGAGATGCCCCAGTGCCCACACACACCTTTCCAAATTGACTTTCAGCATCATTACATTTTCCGGGAAAATGTTCTAACGGAGATAGAATATACGAGCTGTCTAAAACTCACTTTCTACAAAAACATATATTGTTTTAAAGTCCAATAGTATATAATTTACAAACACCTACAAACGTAATGTATACTTGAGGAAATGTTTTATATGTTGACGGTTGACGCCACAATTTTAAAATAACCAAGTTGAATGGATATGGGTACTTGGACAGGTTCGTTCTAAGATTTTATAGGTGAAATTATTTGAAAACCCCATGTCGTGGATCTGTGACAAAATATTGCACAACTTTTAATGACCACTCGTCCACTGGAAATTGGGACGAATGAAATATAGTGCTTTTATCATTGTTTTCACAATCTACTTAAATTCATTACAAGTTTGCAGTTAAGCAGATGTGCTATCAAACACATTGTTTCTTTCTCCTCTTTCTTGTTGCAATTGTTTCTCTTGAGAGAAATATTCATTTCAGAGAACCCCTCCTCAGATTATTCTGTCTGTACGTACTCGAAGAAAAGCTGCTTTCACTTTGGTCTTAATAAGGGGAACTCTACATGATGGAAGGAACCCTCTTTTCTTCACCGTTATCAACTACTTCCTCTCTCTTTCCTCCTGCTGTGTTTGTGTCTCGCAGACACACTTAAATTTGATGAAACCTCCAATAATGAAATTAGTTTTGCTTGTGTCCTGTCACTTAATCTGATGTTATTTGTTCCTTGTTGGAGAAACACATTCTGGGAAAAATAAGACACACAAAGTGAGTAAAGGTACCTTCACTCCCACTGTATATTTTACCAAGAGCCTTGTTTACAATTCCTCCTGAAAAAAAAATCTAAAAGACGAGAAGGAGAAAAGTTGAAGAGGGAAGAGGCTTATACTTTCTTAGCTGCTTGTCTTCAGCTTGTCCCTCCAAAACCTCTTTCTTCTACACACTTTTCAGCTCTTCCGATTTTATGCCCCTCACAGTTTTCAACGTCTTCCCTTCCCCCAGTCTTGTTTGCTCTCTTTCCACAGACTTCTCCTCTCTAAAAGCGTTTAAACGAAAGCGAAAGGAGAAATAGTAGTATGGCGAGATGGGGTATTCTCCCTTCTTGAGAAGCTGACTGCTCTGAGTTTGATATCTGTTGGCAAATAAGTGGTGCGTATTTCCTGTTCCCAAATAATAATAGATTTTCCGCTAATAGACTTGCTAGTGTAATGCTGTTAGTTTTACATGGAATGGGGATGATGGCTTATGCGAAACATGACCAAACGTACATCTTGTAATCTAGTCACAGTGTGTGTGTGGTCGGAGAAAAAAGTGGTGGAGGCAAACGAGAAGTGAGTGAACCAAAGTACGTGATATCGAGCTGTATTTGTTGAGACTCACCAGTACGCACACTTTTTTCTGGTTTTTCGGAGAAAACTCAAACTATGTTTAACTAAAACGTGTTATAGAAAAAAGTCTGGTGAAGTGAGGAGAATAGTCGAGACAGGAGCACACACAACATCAAACTTTGAGCTGTAAGCTTAAAATACCAGCAGAGTTTTCACCTAAATATAGCAGAACACTAAACTATTAACAAGGAGGCCGAAGTCTCGGCTCTTCCTCAGGCATGTTTACTTTTTGAATTGTGCGTTTTGTATACTTGAGTTTTGGGATTGAGGCTTTCACTTCCAACCAAGCACTGTTCTGGGAAAAAGTACATACATCCATCCTCTTACTTAGATATGTATCAGTGTGATGTATGTTGATGCTTACTCCAATTTGCTTGCTTTTAGCATGATGGGCTTAAAAACAACTCTCGCTCCTCATTTTCCTTTCCCTCACATCAACCTTACTTTTCTCCTTCTGTCTTCGCTTCAGACCAACAGACTTTTACAGCTTAAAAGATAAAATAAAACAAAAAAAGTCACTCGTACTTTGCACACCGTCAACTTGTGCATGTGCGTACAGCAATAACAATCTCTCACTTTCTCTTTCTCCTCGCATGGGATGTTGTCTAGCTCCGCGGGTGCTGGTGTTGTATATGTAACCGAATCCAGACGGGAAATGCGTGCAATAGAAAATCTTTGGAATATGGTAAATGATGCTAAGTGAAGCTGAACATGGGCGTAGATATGGACTGTAACGCATATTGAATGTGTGATCTGGAGTATAAGAATGGGAACTACCTTTCCTTTCTTCAAGAAAACTATCACTTTTGAATATCCTCGGATTTGCAGTTTGAGTCTGAGCAAACCTTTGCTTGTCCCAGTTTTCTAAGAATGCCAATATCACAAGTGTTAACTATGCGAATATTTTTTTGGGGAAAGTCTGTATTTTGCTGTATTTTAATAGAAGGAATGTGATAATGTAAAATGTTACATAATTTTCATTGGTTTTCACATCTGCTCTTCACATGTGTGCTGACAAAGTAGTATAATTTTTATTTATTTTTGCAGATGAATGACCGAGGCGAGATCAGCGTGTGGAGGCGTCTCGACTATGAACAAGATCAAAAGTTTCTGCTCCGGATTGTAGCAACAGATGGGTTGCACACGGACTATGCTAATGTTACTATCACCATCATCGATGTGAATGGTAAGCTGAATTTATGTGCACACTTTTTCCACGAACAAAAAGTATTTGTAAAGTTTAGAGCAGACACAACACGTGCCTCTTTTGCTTTGTATTCAACGATATACGACCCCAACTCCAGAAAAAAAGTTTTATTTCCTCTTAAATCAATTCACGTTCGTATCCTATTTCCTGGAGTTAGTTTGGATTTATGGAATTATTACTGCATTTGTTAGGAGCATATATGCACAATGAAAGCATTGGAGCGAAAATAGGCCACATAAATATATATAACAAGGTTTTTACCAGCAAGTTGGCTGAGGTGAAAGTAAAAGGGTTACAACCTTTTGCGACCTTCTTTCCGTGATTTGAAGGATAATTGTGATGTGATGATTTGTGTGTAGTCATCTATTTATAGAAAAACAGTTATACTCAAAACTATACGTAAAATGTTATCGTAAGGTTACATATATCCTTCATGCTTAGTTGGCTAATCTGATTGAACTGCAGAGTTTTTGCAGAGTTTGCACTTACCATTGTGCACAGTACACATAATAGAAATAGAACGATGAAATATAAAAACGAGCCTTGTTAGTAGAGAATAGGTAGTGGAGTACACGTGTGCATTGTTGCGATCGCGTGATTTGAGGAGATTTTATGAGATATCACAGGTGTAATATCGGTTCTTGGAGTGAGCATAATGGTGGCATAAAATGCAATAACATTCTACTTGGCTCAAAGGATTATTTCCCATTGCAAACATCAAAAGCGTAAAGTATTCCGTGGAATTTATAGATTAGGATGTATTTGCCTTGTTATAAATTATGGTTTCGTGTACAAAGTTATTGGAATCGTAGACAAACAATATAACAATTCATAAAAAGGTGTGTATGTGTGTGGGTATCTTCAATGTTTAAATGGGTTTAAGTTATCGATATGTAGTGAGAGAAGCTTTCAAATGTTATGTTATATTATGAAATTTCCATTTGTTCTTATTGCCATTCTCCACTTTCCTTTTTCTAGACAATTCACCCATTTGTCCATCGCCCGAGTATGAAATGGAGATATCTGAGGGGGCTCCAGTTGGAACTTATGTAATCAGCGTGGAAGCTTCTGATCCAGATTTAAGTAAGTTCTTTTCCTTTTCCCACTTCGTTTCTCGTCGATGTGAAAAAGGTTTAAGATGAAGGTTATTATTTTCATATTATGGGATTATTGTGGAGAAAACGGAAGTATAATGGTGAAACGGTGAAAGTGAAACGGGTTTCCTCTCCATTATGTATGCATATCCTTCCATCTCTCTTGGAAAAAAATGTCTGCAAAACTCGAAGCTCAACTCAACTTCAGACACAGAGTCTGTTTTTGTTGGTGTGTAGAACGCACACTCGAACGTGCGATGCATATTGATGAGGAATGATTTCAAATCGCGTTTTAAACACATGAATGTTTTTTTATTACTGACGAAAAGTGCACACATTATGACGCATATATACTTATACTAATACACGTTTTCCCATTGTGCATTAGGTGCCATGTCGCCAAGTTTCTCCCTTTCCGGCCCAGGCTGGACTGACTTCCACATGAACAGTGAGACTGGTGTGATCACAACAAAGGAGAAACTGGATCGGGAAGAGAAAGCCGAGCTGTACAGTCTCGTAGCATATGCTGAAGACAGAGAGTCTGGAGAAGCTTGTCGGGTTGATATTCGAATTCGAGTATTGGATGAGAATGACCACGCACCCAAATTCACCGAGAGTGGCTCTTACGTGGTCTCCGTGAAGGAGGATGCTCCTGTGGGCGCTCTTATTGGCAAGGTTCATGCGGATGACGAGGACCTCGGAGTGAATAGAAAAGTTCGATATACCCTTCTGAGTGTCGTGGGTAGCTCTGGGGAATCAATGATTGATGATCAGTTTGGAATGGATGGCACCAGCGGAGTCATCTCCCTTTTGAGACCGCTTGACAGGGAACTTGTCTCTCAGTATAATCTCACTATTCAAGTACGTAGCATATTTCCTATTTCTCTCAAAATGAATGCAATCCAAGGAAAAAAACATTTTTTCCGCTTCCTGTTTCCATTCTATTCTCAGTCTTATCTCATATTTGTCGCTGTTTCCAACAAAAAATATTATCCATATTTATGTATTCTTGAGTGAACCTAACTGCATTCAATCTCTTGTCCAACTAGTTTTTCTTCCTTGAATGAAATGACAGAAAAAGTTTTTTCTCCAAGAGTGCATGTGTATTGTACTATTGTATACGTGTTTCTGATTTTGATTTATAGGCGACTGATGACGGGATTCCTCCCATGACCAGTGTGGCTCAGATGAGGATCGTCTTGATGGATGTAAGTCGTTTTTCCCCCTTCTTCTTCTTCTCGAGGGACAGGGAAATTACGTGAAATGCGTCTTACTTAGAATATGGATGCCCCTAAACTGTATGGGTATTAATCGGAAGATTTCTTTATTGTTGTTTTGTTCCGCACACAGGTCAACGACAATCCACCCGTCTTTGCTTTCAACTATTACTCAGCATCCATTTCGGAGGTAAGTGATAGCCAACCGGCATTTTGATCAATACTTGTTTTCATATAAGGAAATATATACGACATCCCTCTCTCTGCATCCATTTTTTGTAATATGGTTTTCGATGCACTCGTGCATGAAAACTGGAAAAAGGGGGAAGTTTCATGGAATCCTTTTGTCTGTGTGTTTAAAAAAAGCTGGATTGTGTGTAACAAGCATCATCCGCATGTTTGATACAGTGGGGAAAACTTTGTTTGATTGATTTCTATTTTGATATTTTCTGCTCGTTTTAGCTCGCTGCCGTCTCCACTGAGGTAACGAGAGTGCTCGCCACATCAAAGGATATCGGGGTAAATGCGGATGTAACGTACGACATTGTCGGTGGGAATGGCTACAATCATTTTGGAATTCATCCGAAAACGGGAGTTATTTTCGTGAGTGCACCTCTGGATTACGAGCGAGTGAAAGAATATGTTCTGGCGATTCGAGCGAGGGACGGAGGCACTCCACCTCTCGCATCCCAAGCCCTTGTCAACATCACTCTTATCGATATGAATGATAACTCGCCCGTATTCAATGTGGACAGCTACTCCGTTGAGATTCCAGAGGATGCACCGATTGGTGCTTCAGTAATGCAGGTGCGTAGTTTAGTCCAGTTTTACTCCCCGAACTCTTGTGAAGCCAGATGACACGTGGCAAAAAGAGTTCTTGCCTCTCTCAGAATATAATGTTCCAGCACATAATTTCCACATGATTCTCGCCAACAGCAGGAAATGAGTTATATGGTTAATGTAAGATGGGACTTAGTCGAGAGAAAGTGGAGAAAACTGCTGTAATAATCATTAATGTCATCATAAGTAAAATGGAATTGGAGAAGCCTTTTACCTCTTTATTCCATTAAAACCACAGAGAAAATACCCTTTCCTCTTAAAAATACATAAATGCTGATCCTCCTTCCCATTATAATTGCAGATCCAAGCTGCAGACCTGGATAGTGGCTCGAACTCAATGATCACTTACCAACTGGGTGCGGGTGACAGGTTGAAACATTTCCAGATCGATCCTTCCAAAGGGATTATCACTGTTGCTTCTGCTCTTGACCGTGAAATGGTACGTACAAAAAGCCGGAACAGAAGAGAAAGTAGTAATAAGAAACGCTTTTTTCCGCTGTATCCCAATGCTCCCTCACTCATTCATAATTTATTGCACTTTTTCCTGTCGCAGCCAGAAAACCTATACAAAGTAATTTTAAAGAAAATTTCACTTTGATGCTTGAACCTTCAAGATATGTTAAGCCCCAAGAAGAAACGAAAGGATTACTCGCAAGTTTTCTGCTGTTGCTGCCTTTTGTTCACATTTATCTTTTGTGTTTTATTGCTTTCTATAAGCCCATAAAGTATTACCGATTACAAGATAAAAAACTATGCGAGAGCATTGCTCTCGTTCTCTCTCTCTCTTCCCCCGCAGTTTGTAGCATTAGTACATGCTTCAAGACAAATCTTCGAACTGGATGCAATATGTGTATCGTCGCTCCTTTTCTCTCAAACACTTTTTTATGGCCAATTGATCTTGGAAGATTGCTTTGCTTTTGCCTGCATTCCTTGTAAAATATATCCCATGTGATTTAAATGATTGTTTCCTTTCGAATTATTTATGATCTAGATCCCCAAGTATTCGCTCGAGGTATGGGCTCTGGATCATGGTGCGCCAGCACTTTCCTCCAGTACTACTGTCAACATTGAGATCCAAGATAGGAACGACAACCCTCCACTTCTATTGGTCCCTCAGGATGAAATTATTGTGCAGGTATGGGATAGCGTCAATAGCTTACTCGAGATGCATTCAAAGAAATATTCCAAATATTTTTACGTTCCCATTTCGTTTTAAAAAACAAGGGGAATTCGGTTTGACGAATTGTACAATGTAGTAAAATAAAAGGATATTGAAAAACATTCATATCATTCCAATGGCATTTTTGTGCATGTGTTTTTTCAGGAGGATCGGGGTATTGGCCATATAATCCACAAGTTTGATGTGAGTGATGCGGATGCACCGCCAAACAGCCAACCTTTCACTTGGGACCTCCGAGACGCTGACCGTGGCAAAGGAGCCAGTGTTCCGTTCACAATCTCGGAACAAGGCAATCTTAAAGTTGCTGGAAAGTTGAACTTCCAAAGAAAGAACTTGTATAGGCTGCAGGTATGAGTATACTTCTTTAAGCTTGATTGTGTGTGCCACTTTTTATTGCATTGTCACTTCCACTTCGATTCGACTTGGAAGGGAAAAATATCACTTGCACTTACACCATGCATGCACTATATGTTGTGTCGCGTGACTGGAATCAAGAAAAGGGGAAATAGGGAGGATGATGAAGTTGGATTGATTGCCTCTCTGTGACACGTTTAATCCTCCTTCAGTATAAAGAAAGTCTAACCGGAGCTTTTCTCTCTTTTCCCCCGTGTTTGTCTTTGTGCTGCACGCAATGGTTGTATAGGTGCGAGTGTTTGACAACGGTGATCCGCCTCTGTACTCGGATGCGAACGTTACAGTAAAAGTTGTGGACAAGTCACAATGGCCACCAGTTGTTTCCACTCTCACGGTGACAGCGATCACGGCGGATGAGACGTATCCATCAGGAATCCCACTGGGCAAGGTTCATGCGTCTGACTTTGATCCATATGATGTGCTCGTCTACTCTTTGTTGGAAACACCGAATTCCGCTTCCTTCACAATCGACCCGTCTAATGGAACTCTCAAGTCACTCACACCACTTCGAGCAGGCTCCTACGAGCTCGGAGTAGCGGTCAGCGATGGAAGATGGACCGCACGGGGGGATGCCTATGTAAAAATAGTTACACTCACGAGCCTCATGCCAGATATGAAACTCGACCAAGCACATTTCGGAGGGGAAGAGAGTAGTAGTAGTGCTCACCCTGGAGTTAAGGTTGAGGGGAAGAGTGTGGGAGGAAGTGGTCTGCACTACCGCAACATTAAGAGCAGGAAGGATATTAGCAGCTTCGCTGTCGTGATGACCTTGAAAGGCCACAGTCCCCAGAGTTTGCTGACGAGGATATTTGCACTAATTAACGCCATCAAGGAAGCCATGGGTTTGGAGCCGACAGGAGGATCCCTCTATGATGTGGTCATTTTGAGTGTGCAGACTTCCAAAGAAGATGTCTACCCCACGGCTCATCATCACCAGCATCAGCATCTTCGCCAGGAAGAGGAGAAAATTGTTGTGGGAGCGAGCACCAGCTCAACTCACAATCAACAAGCAAGGAGGAAACGTGAAGCTGCCACAATGACTGCGGCCACAACGTCTGGAGGAATTATGGACAATGTTCCATCTGTGGATATTCTGATGGCTGTTCGCAAATCAACCGATGGCTCATTTGTGCCACCACCTGAGCTCGTGAAAAAGTTGCGCTTCGCTCAGCCTCAAGTGGAGTCCGTGCTCAGTGCGAAAATGACCCGGCTCACGTATGATATCTGCCGAGAGGATTCTTGTGAACGTGGACAGTAAGCAGAGAACCAAGAAAATATATATTATCTGCCTTACAAAATACATATGCCCATACACAGGTTACATTTTACTTCATACTTTTTTCGCAGATGCCGAACCGTTGTAAACTTCGAAGGGACACAATCCCTAATTACAACAGAGACTTTGAGTCTCATCACGCCAAATCATTACCTGGAAACACTATGTTTCTGTCCACCAGGCTATGGAGGTAAGGCTTACAGCATATAAAGCTTAAGCATTAAGCATATATATAGCAAGTCTTGACATTCATACATTTATGATTAATATCGTCTCCACCACACCACTCGAGGAAAAGTATCGATGCGAAAGCTGTGGAGCAGAAGCGGAAATGGAATTAATTTTGTAATTTGTCTCATTTGTGTCCAGGGGCCAAGTGTGAGAAGGTGATCAATGCGTGTGCTCATTCCGAATGTATGTCTGGCTACATTTGTGTGCCAGATGCGTCACCAAAGGGTTATGCTTGTCTCTGTCGGAAGATCTACTGCCCACCCGGGATGGCTTGTGAGGAGGACGATCACTGCGCTCAGCAGACTGTCTCTTTCAGGTAATCATATTATTACGGTAGGACACGCTTCCCATGTAACGAAATTGTTTTCAGCTGCAATTTCCTTGTCTCTTGTATCCAACACAAATATCCAGAGTTGTTCCCAGAATGGGCTTTTTTCTCCCCTGGAAGATTATTATTGTTGTTGCGGAAATTCAGCTCGATATATGAAAACATGTTTGCGTATTCGAAAAGATACCTGCTTATAAATTTGTATCGTCTGCTTTCATTCTCTAAGCACAAAAGTACAATTGTGAGTAATGCAAACGGATATAATATCTCTCTCTGGACGCCCATTTCCACTGGAACTAGTACTTTCCCCCATTTCTTCTCTCGTGTTTAGATGAGGTTTATCCCACTTCCAAACATTCCAACTCCTACTGTGAGTAGACAAGTGCTTTTGCACATTATTGTCTGTGTATATATTTCTGCAAGGGATTCGTATCAATTTCCTCCAGAGTTGAAGATAAAAAAGTACACTGCGGGGCATCGTTTCCCTATTTTCGTAGGACATGGATGAAGAACACGTTTAATTTTCTTCAATATATTATGTAGACTGCATTAATCCCCTCATTCTAGGGGTATATATCTCAGTTGACTAATTTTTTCGTAAGGTTTTCTTCAAGTTTTACATTGATTTCTTATATGTAATTTTTGATGGGGTTTGCAGCGGAACAAGCTTTTTGGCATATAACGTCGGGCCAAGTTTGGAACGGGAGCTAACTCTGAGCCTCCGCGTGAAGACTTTGTACACTTCAGGAACACTTCTCCACAGTTTTGGACAGTTTGACTACACAATCCTTGAGGTAAAGTTGGAGGAAATGAATAAATAAGACTGTACATTATGTATGAGAGGTGGAGGTTTGTTACACGTTTCATACTTAATTTATGGGATATTTGTTTTACTGCTTTCGCCTAAACGTATGCTTTGTTTCGAAAAAAACTCTCTGGAAAAAGTTCATTTACATTCAACTCATCTACTTTGCCGTATCTGTTTCGTGTTGTACCAAGAGTTGAGTTTTTGTGTGTGTGTGTGTGTGTGTGTGTTTTCTCTGAGATTTACTTATGCGTTCTGGTTGGGATTACAAATGTGTAAAAACTGTTTGTGTTGTGTGCCCTGCAGATACGACAAGGCTTGGTACAATTCTCATGGGATTTGGGAACGGGAAAAGAAGTGCTCACAGTAACCTCAATCTCCGTGTCAGACAACCGTTGGCATCGTGTTTTCCTCCAACTGCGAGATAACTACGCGATTTTGCGAGTTGATGGACGTTCCACCCAAAGGCAGAAGAGTCCAGGGCCAGCAAGGAGCTTGCACACGGGTGGGATCATTTACATCGGAGCGAAAATCATCGGCGTTCATGGGAGCACTTTGGAAAGCTTAATTCCTGCCCAAGGCTTCGTCGGTTGTATGAAAGATTTGCGGTACGGCTTTGTCTCTGACAAAGCTTCTGACTTGCATATTCAAGAAGTGAAGCATTACATTACTCCGGGAATCAATCGAGTCGATTTGGACCTCGACCCTATTAATATAATTGAGGATGAAGAGGTTGAGGATCCTTTCGAGAATGGGGGCGAAGACCAAACGTCGAGACATGGGAGAATGCCATCTCTTCCCTTGCACTCCTCCGACACTGATAAATTTGGTATGAAGGAAATAGAGTTATATACATAAAACCCCAGAGAGCTCAAGAAACAACCTGTTTCCTGACTCTTGACGTATTCAATTTTTCATTCAATCTAGGCTCCCATTTGATTTGGTCCCGGAACATATCATTCTCGTGCGAGCGACTCCTTCACGTGGTGGAAGCTTGCAGATCTCAACCTTGTCTGAATGGCGGAAGTTGCAGTGAGGACCGCACAGGTTCTCCTAATGGCTATCGTTGCGAATGCCCCTCGAGGTACATTAAATAAAATAGTATTTGTGATTAGTGTCAGAGCCCCAAACAGGAGCGCGAGCTCATTTGCATAAAATTATTATGGCACTACATTTGTTTTTGTTTATGTTTAGATTCCACGGACTGAATTGCGAAATCGATTTGGATCCTTGTGGATCATCACCTTGCTTAAATGGAGGGAAGTGTGTGCCTACAGCAGCACCTGGAACACCAGGCTCGGGAATATCTTTCTCGCCATCTTTAGTGGCTACTGGGGATTGGCAAGACCCACAATTCTTTTGCCACTGTCCAGAAGGAACTTTTGGCTCGAGGTGTGAGCGAGGGCGATGGTGCAAAACTTTGGATGGAGGCTACAATGGTCTTGGTGGTGAAAGTGAAATTTGCAAACATCATGGAGAATGTGAGGACGGACCATCTGGACCCATTTGCTGGTTAGTATAAGAGAGTTTGAGTTTTGTGTTAGTTTATTTTTTAATGTAATTGTACAGAAGTTTTTTTTATGAATATAAATTATTCAATTCAAGGTGTACTGGAGGCTACACTGGGGCAACGTGTCAACTCGATATTAACGAATGTGAACGGGGTGATGCGTGCGGGGCTGGCTCCACTTGTGTCAACTTCCAAGGTGGTTTCCGCTGCCTGTGCCCTGCTAACGCAACAGGAATGCGGTGTAACCGAGTGCTTGCCACTCCGTCAATTGTTGTGAGCGACTATCAAGAGCTGATATTCGTCTTCTTGGTCATCTTTCTCATCATCCTTCTCATCGTTTTGTTCATCTTTGTGAGGAGATGCTTCATTGCGAGAGAAAGAAATGCGAATTCAAATGCGATCCCACTTTCCAGCTCACAAATTAAGGATAAAGATAACAGAATCCCGATTGGGAGAGACAATCGGGAACAACAAAACCTTTTGAGGAATAGAGATTCCAAAATATCGAATTTAGAAGTACGACCTGTTTCAGTCACTTCAGACATCTTTGCAGACCACAGGCCTGACGTGAGAAGTCCCCTGGATCCACTTAAGAGCTACGGGTCTGTGGGAGATGAGCTCGAGAAGCAGTCGCCGTTCATTAATAATTTAATGAAAGAAAGTGGAATAATCAAAGACAGGCAACAGCTTCAGCTTGGGGGCTCTGCGGGATGGGATGCGAATAGAGATGACTTTTCCAAAGTACAAAATTGTAAGTTTTTGACTTGTTTTTGCATTGAAATTATTTCATTAGATTAATTACTTCTTCTTTAAGAGAAATGGTTTCAATATTATTCCCAGTTAACCCATATTGATAATAATCTGTATGTTTCAATCTGGTTTAGACATGAAAGGAGAAATTAACTGGGCGCCAAAGGGAAGCAAACCAGGGTCTCCAGGGTCTTGTCAGCCTGGCTATGGTAAGTGAACGCTACCACTTGTGACGCTACGCTTTCACCAGTAATAATTTTTTAATATCTGCTCACAAAAGCAATTGTTTTTTCCAAATTCCAAAGGTTTTCATTGGGATCACAGCGACCTAACTCAACCAGCAAATATTTCTCCCATTCGAACACTTCCACCACCTCCAGACATCCCAGACTCGGTGTCTGTGATATCTCACGATTCTAACAATGCCAACAGCACTGACCAACTCACGACAATAAATCTAGCGGCTCTGCCCCCAATAGAAGGGGGTCGTGATATGGATACTCTAGTCGAAGAAGACGACGCACAACTTGCGAACGAGGAGCGCACTCCCCTCCGAAATAACGAGAGTCCAGTCCTGCCCTACTTCGATGATGGAACATGCATAGACGAAGGAATCAACTCGAGACTTTGGCCAATCCCACATCCAGACCAGTATTTACTTCCTCACGGTATTCTACATGGAGCAGTTGGCGGCGTTGGCGACTCTCTGACTGCCATCGATGAAGAAGAAGACTGTTGCACTTGCCCAAATCAAAATCCTCTTTTGACGACGCCGTCTCCAGCTCCGAGTGACAATAAACCATTGGCGCTTCGTAATCGCTACAAGAAAAAGAGTCCATCAAGCACAAACTCCGAAAATGACGAAATTAACGAGAGCTCTTCCCTTCTTGGAGGTGCCTCCTCTCAACCAGTTATACTGCCAACCTCTGGAGGATCAGGCTCCAGAAGTGGGACGCTCAGACAAAACAAGGCGGCTGCATTAGGGGCCCAAGTAGTTGACAAAGGCCACTCTAGTGGGAGGACAACACCATCCCCAATGAATGCTGCTGGTCCTAGTCCAGCAGGAACATCGAGCGGATCTTCTGGAAGCAGTGGATCTTTGTCCAAGAAGAACAAAAACTTTAATGGAAAAACTACTCATGTAACCCAAGTTTGATCCAAGAAGGAAAAATTAGTTTAAATATTGCATAGATGCGTGCATGTGTACAAAATATCATTTTTAAACCTGCTTTGGGTTAAAATTTGCTCGATATATGTAATTTTTCTGTTTTTTTGAAGAATTAAAATAGCTTCATTTATCATAGATGCAAATCAAGTGTTCATTACAGACTAATCATTGTTAATATTTTGAATTTTTGTTAATTATATTGATGTTCTCATTTCTCTAAGCTAAAGGTTGGAACTTTTGTGTTTGAACAACTATAAATTGTTCATGAAAGAGCTAAAGAAATGATATCCCCCTGTATATTTATATCATTTCGAAATAGTTTGTTAGGGCAAGAGATTGGTGCTACCAAAAAAAAAGAACTGCAACTGAATATCCAGGATAACTCACGAACTTGTACTATTAAACTGGATACATACTTTTTATCTTTTCTATTGTACCAAGTATACCTCTCTTAAATGAAATTTTGTGCCACACTATCTCTTCTCCCGATGTAGTTCTGGATAAGTACATCACAAGTTTCGAAGCGAAACAAAAAAAATACAATCTCGTCGAGAAATAAGATTTTTTACGAATTTAACATGTTCTCCGAACGTACATTATAGTAGCTTATTTGTAAGCACCAAAACGGAAAAGACTGGAATTTTTATACATTTATCTCTAATGTAAAAATATCTTCTCAAAAGAATGAACTTATACGAAAATCGTTATTAAAATTTACTTTTAGCCAAGTCAACGAGTTGTACAGAGAAGAAGAGCTCTTATATTGTTTAAATTTTTAAACCTTTAATGAGATTCGAACATCTCAAATATGTTCTTGCGTACGTAAAAATGTAAATCAATCAATATTTACACTAATCTAGAGAATTTTAATCTAAGGACAAAAACCTCTTTTTGATCACATATATATTTGTAAATTACTTATCTCTTTCCACGCATGAAGAGTCAAATATTATATTGTAAAGTAATTAATTACCTTTATAGTTTCAGTCTTATATGCAAACATGTAACTCAAAAACTGTACAATGTTCCATGTCGCGAAAGTGCCTCTGTCATGCGTATACTTTCTCCGGGGGAGAGAAAGTGCGATGTAGCAAGTGTTGTGTGTTTCGTTGATTTCACTTCCAAACTTTCCTTGTTTAGCACAATACTTAAATATCTTCCAGTTTTTATTCTTTTATTTGCCATTTTCACTCGTCTATCTTGTACAATCTTTTGTAAAGTTTTTGATACACATTTTTCTCATCCTTGTCTTCGTGAATTTTATCCTAAAACTATATATTCATAGGCAGCTTAGATACTTCATTTGTGATACAACTCTTGTTAGTGGATAAATTTTAAGAGATTTATGAAATCATACAAATGCGAAGTCGTTGGAAGATTTATATAGACTCGATCATTCGAAACAATTAGTTGACCTGCTCCGCATCCCAATATGAATGGCATGATATACATATTTTGTAATGCTATCAGTAATATCATACACCCTTCAACCTCCCCGCGTCCCCTCCACAGCCTAAGATATATTCTCTCCACAATCCTCCAAACATGGTCAACTAATTTAAGTTTCAAGACACACAATTTTGTTTTAATTTCCCCAAGCGAAATGGTGAAAGTGAAATGAATTAAGATTGGAACTGAGTGAAAATCTGAGTCTCATAAACTCATAAGCGTTTTAATGAAAGTATTCAAAAGATGCAAATGTACAGATTGTGGGAGTAAGCTAAATTATGTGTCTGATATATTATCAAAACTAGGATAGCATTGATCTGCTGAGGAAACTGAGAATTAAGTTGACTAGAGTCAGTTGTACATATTATTCTGTACAGTAAAAGGTAAATTTAAGGAATTGAGGGTAAAGAAATGAACTCATCATATTTACCCCTTAATTTAAAAATCGTAAAGAATCAAGAAGCATAATTCGTATTAAAGTGTGTTCCACAAAAAAGTGTGGACAACTGTGCGGAAAACTAGTCGTCGTCGTTCGTTCAACGTCATGTTTGTATCGTCGCAAACACAAATTAAATTATTGTCAATGTATCCGCTATTTAATTACACTAATTAATCTTACTTATATGCAAGGGTAATTTATGAGCAGTCTATTGTAATCATAAGAAATTAACAAATATGTTAAGTATGTAAGATAAAGATTGTGCTTCTGCTTAAGATGCTATATCAAGAAAGTAATGTAAGATCAGAGGTTTATTATCAAGTATATATTGTATTTAAAAAATATATTTAAGTTCAAGGTAACACGAGTGTACTACCCCTTACATACTACATTTATGATGATCGATGAGACACCCACGGAAATATTCAATAAATGTATACAAAATGAATTCTTGGCTTGAGGGATACTTGTATTACACAAGTCGCATTTATTTTCATTTTTTCATTAAGAAAAACTTGAAGTAAAGATGTGCATGAGTGTCCTCATAAACTTCACATGCTTCAAAGTGTCAAGTTCTAAACCGCTCCACATGCTAGACCATTTCACCGTGTCGTCACATAACTTGAAAATAACCTAAACCTTCATCTGTCTCGAACATTGCCAAGTATGGCATGCCGAATTTAATGACACATTCCTCCTACATACATTTCACTGTCTCCAATGTCAATATTTAGCTGAGGTATGGGATTTATGGTTATCTCCTATCGCCCACAAGAACATCCTTCCTCATTGAATGGTATGTAGGCGTTGCAGAGATAAATGAATTGTATGGCAAAGGCTGGCTAAATTGAGGCATTTAAGTATTAATTTGATGATGTATTTGGTGTTGATTTATATCAGAGATACGGATTGAATGTTTTAGCGAGAGTATCATGACATCAATGAATAAGGATTGTGAAAATAATTGTGTGACTTTCTCGTCGGATGGATTTTATAATATTTATCCGATGAATTGGTGAGTAATACAGATGGAGTTTTCGCGAGCCATGAATAGATTATAGAGATTTGCAGAGAAATTCGCTTTATTCACGTTCATTTATCACGAGAAATATAAACAACCCAATAATTAAAATACAAAGTAGATTGGTCGTTATTATTATGTTATCGGATTACCGTGTATTAAATTTTGGACGAAGTTTTGATTTTCTGCTTTGTAAATAACGTATTTTATGGAGGATACATCACAGCTGAAATTGAGACTGTTGAGAAGAAACTTGAAAAAAGTTGCTTATAAACTCGAAACTTTTAATAAATACTTTGATTTAAGTAAATTTAGTTAAATGTCCATATATCTCACTTCGCCCCAATAAAAATTTTTTTACGACTGGCCACTAACATAATTTAGCGTTTTCTTGGCCTGGCTGAGAATCGAGTTAGGGTCCGCGTTATCCCGGCTCAGCGCAATCTTATACGACTTATCGTTAAGTACTTGTCTCGAACTTGTCACCACATTGTCATAATTTTTAAACAGTCTCGGCAAATTCACATCATCCTTCATATTCGTAACGTCCGAATCACTAGCCACACCCTTTGGAATGAAGTATGGAATCTTATTCAGTCCATTTTTCTTCTCACTCGCCCCCGTAATAAATAACTTCTTCGCCATCTCCTCCTCGTCACAGTCCCAATCCCCAAAGTTTTTCCGAATGGACAAATCAATCCTATTCAGAATGCTTTGGCTGTCATGCGGCGGCTCATCATCCCGCAGTCGATGATTTGATGATGTGAAGTCTGGCGTTCTTGAGCGACCTTTGTGCTTGTGGTGATGATGCCTATTGTTATTGGCTCGATGATGGCGCTTGGAGAGGTTCGGTGGCCTGCCTCCAGCGAAGACATTCGAGTCGTTGAGATTCGTCCTGGAGGGTGCCACTGTGATGGCGTTATTGACGGAAGATAAGGAGGAGTACACACCACGTCCTTCGTCAACGAGAAGTCCTTGCGGAGGAAGAGGACTGAGATAATCCTTGTGATAAGGTGTGACAATGTCTGCGTCCCCGTTCAAAACCACTTTCTTCTTCCGATGCTTTCTGTGGTCCTTTGGTATGTGGTTGTGAGGCTCTTCGGCAGAATCGAATTCTGCGAGGACGACGTCGCCAGCTACACGAGAACTTCCCATTGCGACGACGTGTCCTTTTGAATAGATAATTGAGGGGGTGGGTTCCTTCTTAATGGAATCCTATTATCGTTTACACCTCAAACAACATTGTCTTTTCGCCACTTTCTCCACTGTGCATTTTGCAAATTCATGGAAAATTTGCATTTGTCACCTTTTCCCAACGATCCCTCAGCAAGATATTAGAGGTTACACCTTTTAGACTCGTCTTCTCGTACTGTGTCGTTAATTGCCAATTTATCTTCTTCCCTGAACAATAGAAACGATCCGAAATTCCCTTTTACGTGACGCTTTTGTGTCTTGTTAATTGTTAAGTCACTTAATTAAAATGTTGTTGTAGTTTAGTTAGGCACATTATGCACAGTTCTCGTTCTCAATCGTACACCACATTTCGTCGAGAACTTCTTTGCACTCTCACCAGGAAACCTCATAACTGTCAATCTGATACATGTTCGTGAAAGCCGATCGATCCGGTCCGAAAAATGTGTTCCAGTTTTTCCATAACTTTTAACAAACAAAAAATCTATAGTATACCTGTGCGCACTCCCACCGTCTCACTGCCTAACATTTATTTCAGTGTAAGCGCACAACTATCAATTTTTTGTTTACTTTCCTCCTTAAGAAAAACACTTTTCCCCTCTGATATTTGATATGACTTTCTCCCGACGGTAAAAAAGAAAGACGATAATTATGGAGAAAAAATATGGAGAAAATATTGATTTCCTGAATTGAAGGAGAGTCGGAGTTGGAACTCGTTTTTTCCAATAGCCCTTCCGCTTGATAACACTTTCGCATGTATTCTGTCTGACTTTTTCAAAACGTGTATTTATATTATGATGATGATATGTGGAAAGTGTGAAATTGCAAGAAAAGTGGCGACTAAGAAATCCATACTACGTTTACATGCCTTAGACCGTTACGTCCTTGGTCCTTGTACACGCTTTGCGTATTAAAAGACGGTTAGACGTATGGAGTAATAGGCTTGTGGCTTCAGATTCACGGAAATAATTTATCGAGAGTAGTTTAGAGTCGAATCCATGATGTTTGCTTCAGGAGTCATGTGAATATCTATTATCTATCAGACTTGTTCTGTTTTTCTAGTTTGCATGTTCCAAAGCACTTTAGATTTTTCTGGAGAAGAAAGCGAATTTTTCCTGTTCATTTCTCCAGAGTGAAAATCGTATCATATATGATGCGATGACGAATGACGTTGATTGGAGTCTGATTGAGTATGGTTGAAGGATATTATTAAGGTGTATTCAATATGCAAAAAATGTAACGCATCGAATAGGTATTTTGTACAAAACCAGAAATAGAGAAATAAAAGGAAACAGACAATAAAAAAGTGTATGTTTTGTTCGGGGAAAGGTGTGTTATGTTATGTTCGCGTCCAAGTCCAACTGCGATGCGGTGTCGATTAAGCAAATACACACGTAGTATATGCCAACTTTTTTGCACTATTTTTGCAATGACAAATTTGTATTGGGCAATTGTGTGCTTACAAAACCTTCAATTTCGATTTGAATGTGCTTCAATGATGGGATGGGATGATACTTGTGCCTGAATGACAATGATGACGTTGGTAAAAGTTGACAACGACAACCGCTTCTGCTACTTGCTTCCCCTCCGCCTCCTCCATTACTTCTCCTAAAGTGAACTTGACAAAAAGTTCGCTCGCCACAACCACACAAAAACACTTTTGCCACAGTGGAGCGGAACGAGCTGAGTATTATACAAATACAATGAGCTTACGTCAAGGTTATCATTTGGTTCAGTACTAAAGAGCTCCAGAGAGTATCGTTCGGAAAAATGGGCTTTTAATGCATGTGTTGCTCAATAATATTGGAGTATTCTATGAAAAAATATACACGATTTTAATGCTCCTTTTTGTAAGGACTGCTGAATATTATTGATGAAATGTGGAGCATTTAAATGGAATAAAATCCAAAATTTATTTTTGCATATAAAAAGTTGAGTAGATACGTGATATACTGCTTGTTTTATAAATTGGAGAAAACTGGAAAAATAAAAAAAAATTGAGTGGTGTAACATTGTAAAGTTAACCCACTCGGAATATTTTCCATGTTAAATATGAATCCGTAACAGAACAACTCGTTAATGCATATAAACTGGCCAACCCATCAATACTCTTCTTTCATCCATGACTGCTCCACTAGCTGCACTACGTATATACGCTTCGTTATCTATTTACTTAGGTTAGCATCGTCTTTACCACGCTCCAAATTCCTTGAAAGAAATATGAGCACAGCTCATGCTTTTCGGACGATGACATATGGCATAAATACGGAGGAATGGATGGAAGGAAACGGAAAGGATATTTGGAAATATTGGAAATTGGAACTGGAGGGAATAAGCCGTGTGTTGTTGTAAACGCAACAGTGTACTACATATACGATATACGTACTATGGGAAGGCAAAACATGATAAAAAGTAAATAACATAATGAAGCTTCATTACACAATTGTACTACTGGCCTACATATGCATAAAATAAAGTTGATGCATCACGATGGAATACATAAAAGAAATCAGTAGCGGAATGCTATTGACTTTTTATTTGCCACACGGCTTTCCCCATGTTTTCGGCTCGTTTGAATACGGGTAATTAATGCTCTTGTCATATATATGCTGAAGTAAAGAATGTCTTGTCTTAGTAAACTCATTTGTGTAAAGCTGATACATATATATTCTCTTCTATAATATAATACCATTATCCTTCAAGCCAGACTAGTATTGCCAACTTTCTCCTGTCCAGTCCATCCCCCAGTGCAGGAAAAAGTTATTGATACTTTATATGCGAGTATGCGACCAAGAACATGAAGGAAACTCGTAGTACTTTAGAGCACTTTCACGGCTAGCACAAAACAAACCTATTGTGTTGGTTTGTGTTGCATTTTTTGAGTGAATATAGTAATTATATATTCACACTACAAATGTCTTTCTGAGGAATGGACTGGACTCAAGTTTCAATGTCAATTTGTGTATGACTGTCATGCTGTCCGTAGTTGGATATTGTATATGAAACGATACCGATAACCTCTTCATGTCCACTTCCACTAGGTAGCTTTCGCCCACTACAAAAGTGAAAGCGGGTATACAAAGTATATATTGTATGGAACTTTCATTCGGAATTCTTTCACCATCAAAAAATATTTTGTAGCACAAAAGCTCAATGTACCAAAGGGTTCTAACATTGCACCATATGCCTAAAAACACAAATGAGGAGAGATAACCTATGAAATAATAATTATAGCAAGGAGAGGGCATAAACGAGGAAGGAATGGCTGGGGAAAGAAATTATAAATACTAGAAAAATAAGTTGGGGCTGGGTGTGTATCGTCGTACATCGCACTGCTCTGGTAAATTGTAGAGGCGGCGCTCTCGTGAAGTGAATGTGACAAAAGCCACTGTCAATAATTGTATTTGCCAATGTTAAAAACTCTGGTCGTTCCAGCTTTCACTCAAGCGTTTTTTATAGCAAACTGTGCACGGAGTATGCATACTGTGAATGTATGTGTATGCCTTTCAGGCATGCTGAGAAGTTTTTAGGGCTCCTGGTTTTTTCCTGGAGAATGACAAGAAGAACAAGTTATTTTTGCGAAATCAGTTATGAGGTTATGACGTTACACTTTGAGTTTGTAAAGGTGAGGTTGTCAAACAGCGATTTAAGAAAGTACGCAAAATCTTGTTCTGCTATCCCACTTCCTGCAAAAAAATCTATATTGACTTGCGAAATGCTAACTTCGATAATAATATGATTATGAATGAACTGTGGATTTAAACGGAAACCGAGAAAGCAATGAAGTTTGGGAGCTGAGTTTCCTTTTGTTGGAAAAATTTGATCGTATTTATTCCGTGAAGACAACGACAACAATTTGAGTAGCCACTGAAATGTACTACGCGAATTAAAAATATGTTTGTTTGATGGATGACCGATTTTTTTCAGCCATTCTCAACAAGGTACAACTGAAGCTTTATAATGTACGAGGCAAAGACGTCATTGTATCAAGGTTAAATTAATAACTTGTTGCGTTCAGTTGGGAAATTTTAAAATTTGAAAGAACAAGTCTTGTTCTTCAAAATAACAATGACCACTTACAATAATACATCTTTATAAATTCCTTTTCAAATACAAATGTAGGTAAACAGCGATACGAACTAAATGTGCGAGCGATTTTTGTCACTACCTTAATCACAAAGAAAGATACACAAATCGTAGATGTACGTATATGTTTCATAAAGACCACGGAGTTCACTTCAAGTCAATCTGCTCGTCAGAATCTTCTTCGAGTGAAGCATTGGAACTTCCACCATCAACGTCCTCGTCGTCACTTCCAACGTCCACTGATTCTTGCTTATTCTCAAGTGACTTGTCGTTTCTCGGCGATTGCTCCTTGGAATCGAAGTGGTTGTCGAATTGAGGCGGAGGAGGAATATGGCATTCCAGAAGGGGAAGGTCTGTCGACACGTCGTCTCCAGTAATTTCTTCGGTATCAGAGACAGAAGTTACCGATTCAGAATTGCTGGTTGTACAGTCTAATATTTTCTCGGCCAGAATGTAGAACTGTTTGAAAAGAGATTTGAATTCGGTTGTTAAACGAGGAAAGTATTTCATATTTTCAAGTCCAATGCATACATGTTCATTTGCAAACAAACCTCTTCAAATGTAACATCTAGAAAGAGCTCCTGGATAAATCGCCTCAACGGCAACCTGACATTGTATCTGCTAAGAAGGGCACACAATTCCGCATACAAACAGACATCCTTGAATGTAGCAGGAAATTTTTGTTTAATTCTGTAACAAACAAAGGTATGATATATAAGTAAAACCCTCATTATTATTACAATTCACCCAATGCGAATACACTTTTACCTAAGTAAATTCTGTTCGTTGTTTTTTGAGCCCACGCCACAAATCATGTTTGAAACGTGTTTCAGAACTTCTCTCCTCAACAAAGATTGTTCATCCAATTTTTCAACCGGGAGTTTCTGCGCTTCCTCCTCCTCTTTCGATAGAACCGCTGGGGATTGGCCATTGACGCCAGGCCGAACTGGAGTTAGAATGGTAAGCTGTCTGGGTGAACTTTTCTCAGGAGTGCCAGAGCCTTCGTTAATAATTTCAAGAAGTGCTTTATGATTTGATGTTTCTTCTCCATCCGTTGGAACAACATCCGTTGATTCGGAATCTTCCGTTTTCAACTTCAAGCAGCCCATACAAGTATGAACCGAATGGAAGTCGAAAACTTGGGTTGAAATGTTTTCCAGGCTCGGTACACTCTCGTTGTCACCCAAAAGTAGGTTATCTGTAATATGGGGATACAGAACATATTGTCAAGCACAAATATTGGTTTGAACTGTCTTTCACAAAAAAAATGTTTCACAAATGAATTCCTACCTTCTGTCGATGAATCGTCAGGAAGAGATTGCCTAACACTTTTAACAGATTCAACCATGAAAATTGCATAAAACTCTTTAGGAAGGGACAACCCCATAAGGCACGGTCCTTTCATTTCCGCTTCCGGACGAAGTCGAAAGGATGGCGTAGACAAAGATGTCATCGACGAGTTCACTCGAACTAACTTGGACTCACTAAATAAATCGCCCGCAGACAGTACAAAATGACGATCAAGGCTTCCAGTGCGTGGCTCATAGGATCCAGACATTCGTACAGTGTATGGGTGCAATGGATACAGGTCGGGATCTGACAATATAGGCATTCTAATCTTTGGCTTTCTAATTTTCACACTTCTGTACATTCGATGTGCTGGAGACGTAAAACTGTAGCGACCAACTGGCTCCGTTAACGTAAGTCTGCTGTCATCTAAAAGTATCAAAGCATAGCCCAAGGTAAAAATAAAATATCTTAAATATCTACAACAAGTTTGTTTGAAACAACAACAAAACAGATAGTTGTTATACCTCGTGACGTCGGACTCAATTTATCATTTTGACTCTGAGGGTTGCTGCAAATTGTCGTAGCTATTGATGCTGAGCTTGGTATAGGGCTTAAAGTTGGAAAATGTTCCGAAACATACGAAGAAGGTAACAGAGATCTGTGATGATAACTTCCCGTCGAATCACTTGTTGAACTCACTCCACTCGTCATCGATTCACTCGCACTATCTGATCTACTTCGTCTCCACTTCCAACTCCCTGAACTACTTCTAGGATAGAAGTTGGAGGCCGATGGAGCGCTACCCACACCAGATGACTTTCCACCAAAAAATGAAGAGACACGCCCCCGGAAACTACCATAAGCTCCTGCCATCATGCTTCCTGAGGACATTGAAGAAGTTCTTGGTTTTATTGGAATACCATCTGAAGTGTCCTTCCCTCCTGAGCCATTTCCACGGCTAGTTTTTGGCGGAGAGGAGGATGCCTTGATTAGCGACGAGATTCCTAAAGTTTGCGAGTCACTTTGGCTGCGATGATGAGCATGAGATATTTTCCTTGTGGGAATATCTTCCATACCGCCACTCGTCGCGTCTGCAATTTCTGCACTCATTTGGTTTATGGATTGAGATGGTCCTGGAATTGCGTCAACTTGGTCACTTTCCACCATTAAAAACTGCATGTCTTCATCTTCCTCAAGTAACATGTCCGAGTCTGTTTTCGAGACCATTGACATTTTGTCATTTTCGAGAAATGTTTCAGTTTCGTTGGGAAAGTCGAGATCGAGTTGTTGCATTAGCGGTGTGCTCTTTTCATCCAAGTTGACCGACCACAAGGGAAAACTTTCGTGGTGACTACGAGGCATAGCGTGCCAGTCGTACTTCTTCAGGCCCTCCGCACCCGGTTGCGTCACACAAATAAGACAAAGACAGTGAAATATTGTGTGTCGAACAGAGAGTACTGCACACGATTTTCCCAGTCTGACCATGCTGTCTAATACTCCGGAATCTTCGAGGATCGACACTGTCTCAATTGATGTTCCAAAATGAGCGAGCGCCCACAGAGCTGCTTTTAGTTCTCGCGTTTCCTCCGCTGAGGAGCACTTTTTCTGGTTCACAACCTATTGAAAACGATTATCTTTCACAAATCAGCAGGAAAAAGTAATATCAGGCGAATGTAACTACGACTTACGTCTATCAATGCATCAATATCCCCCAAATCGAGTAGAGCTTCCAAACCATCTTTATGCTGCGCCAGTTGGCCATATAAATGTGGTGGCACATATATATCGATGAATTTCGATTGCTCTTGGTTTCTACTCGCCCTTTCAGGGTATTTCCCATCTTCCCCTCGACGCAGCGTTGACACAGAATCTCGAACTAAAACTTCCACAAGCTCAACGTACCTAAAAAAAAGTACAATCCAGTTTGCTATTATTAATACGGAAATGGACCTGACATTCTAACTCTTACATTCACCGAGACACGACTCACCGTTTATTAAATGTTGCCTTCCATTTTTCAATTTCCGATCGCAAAAAGTTTGCATCCTGAAGAAACTTAAAACCAGAGGGAAGTGAGAGGAAGCAGACTAAAAGAAGTAGGCCGCGGTCACCGAGATGAGATAGACTTGGTTTGAGAGCGATCAGTGATTCCAAGTACATCTATGGAAATGTACAACAGATTGGATTGTTGGATGTTGAGTAATAGAAGTGTAATTGGTTAAAAAAATTACATGTGAAACACATTTAAACAAATTACCTTGTCATGGATAGCTTCTTCCAGAATATCAAGGGCACTCAGGCCAATTGCCGGATTTTTGTCATCGAGCTGGTTTACAAGTAATTCTATCCCCCATTTACTAAACCCTGGTAGTTTGGCACGAACCAAGACACGAAGAAACTTTGTTGCGTAATGTCTAGAATCATCCGAGGTCGAGCTTAGAGCAGACGTTAATATCCGTCTGAAAATGAAGAGAATTCTACATGAAACCGTCTGCAAGAAATACCAATAAAACAACGCAGGAACAATGACACCAACTTACTTGCAATATTCTTCCCTATACGATAAGCTGGAAATAACTAGCTTAATGTAGCAATCATGGTACATTTCACAAACTAATTCAAACAATCTCCGAAGAATTTCGCCACGCTCCAATAACTTGTACCCCTTCTGAGAATGAGTGAGTCTGCCAAGCATGATGAAGTAAACTTGCGACAACGTCGTCTCCAGCTTGTTTGGGCTTAGGAAACACACGTATGGATTCTTGGAATTGCGAAGAAGTTCGTCTATCTGTACGGCAATATCGGTGAGTAGTTCTTCCAGAAGAACCATTCCGCTAAAATGCTACAAAATAGAAGCCAATTTTATTGCCTATTTCACATGATCTTTAACGTCTTACATTTTTTAAACCATTCATAATAGCTACCTCGATCTCTTCCGCTATCACTTGAACAAGCGTACAACCAACCCTCGCATACAAACTGGAACTTCCTTTGCCAAGTTCCATCCTAGCGAAATGATTATTAGTAGGTTTGAAAAAGTCTGTGAGACGACGCAGAAATAGTCTCCACATCGAGTCTTCCACCCTTTTTAAAGCGGACGGACACCACTGCGGAGGAAAATAATGTCTCTTATATAAAATCTGATTGAAAACATATTCAACACTAACACTACGGCTGTATTCATAGCATTAAAATAACATACTTTCAACAATGTCAAAATTGTTTCCCATTGCCAGGCATGCGAATCCTTAGAATTTATTACACCTGTGTCCCTTAAAAGTTTCACCGGGTTGCTTTCGACATCACGGGTAAGAATCTGAAGAGAAGAATTTTTTTTGTCAAAATGTGCCAATTGATCGCGATGTAAATAACTGAAGCAGTTAAGGTCTTACCCTATTTAACTGAACCAATCCGAGTCGATCTGTAAATCTGTTATTCCTTTTTGACATATATCCTGCAAAAGTAAGCTGACTTTGTAGGAAGACGGAATGCGGAAGGACAGGTTGCGTTTTGATCTTGTGCAAGGATGACAGAACGGAAATTGCCTCCATGGCTTTCTGCTGACGATACTGAGGTGTGACCTGAGAGGCAAATGGCGAGCGAAATAGACTCGTTTTGATTTCTGAGGTAGGGCTGTCTCCAACGGAATAGCGAATCAAAGAAGGAATGCATTGACTAGGATCGAAGCAGTCCAAAGGAATATATTTATCGACTAGAGTGAGCAGCTCTCCCAAAAGAACTGTTGCTCGAACACTAATAAACGTGTCAGAGGTTACTATCACTTCCACCAGTGCTTCCAGGAGACCCTTCCTCGCAAAACTGAACACGATCAGTGCCATATGGTTAGCAGTTATGTTTGGCCTGTAAAATGGAGAAATTATCGATGTAAAGTAATTCCAAGCTTTGAATGTATTTCGTATTCTATTGAAAGACATACGTTGAGGTGGCAAGATGAGGTAGAACGCAAAGGGCTTCGTCAACCACGAAACCTTCTTGTAGTCTCCATGAATCTTTGGGACACGATGGATCCACCGCAGACAAAGCTACAGAAACTTCATCAGTCCAAGTCGGAAATTTCAGTCCAACAATCTCACAAATCAGGTCTAATATTGTTCTCTGGAAAAGGAGTACAAAATCTTTCATCAGTATTCAGTTTGTTGTCAAATTTTCAATTCGTAGAAAAAATATCACTTACTCGAATTTCTAGCTGGGAAATGTAGAGTGAATCAATGAGGGCTTGTAAACCTGAGTCCCTCGTCTGACAGAACTCTGAGAGTCCACTCCAGCTCCGTAGAATGATTCCTATCGCTACTTTGGCACATCGGTAACCCAGTTCCCTTTCGTCACTGAAAGTTTTCAAAATAGTTGGTCACAGTAATTTTTTTATGTGATATAGTATGGCATTTATATATTCTACATTAAACCTACATTTGCTTATCCCGTGGTTCATGACCCCCATGCTTGAAATGAAGATCTGTGAAGGGCGCTACTAAATATTGCAAATTTATGCGGGCCGCCTCCCTCGTTTCCGGAACGTTAAGTAAATGTAGCAAACTGCCGAGGATTGCTTCGAGGACCATGGGTGAAGTACACGCGAGAAGATTGTGTAACAAGACACGAACACCTCCACATTCGATGAAATGCATAGGATTGAGCAGTGCCAGCTGACAAAGGAGTGACAAACTGCCACGGTGAAGTTTGTCATGTTCAATAAGGCCATCGAAGCCTATTGCTACAAGGGCACGTGTAATTGGACTAGGAAATTGTGATGCTCCGTCAGGAATTGCTAGAATCTGCTGGCACAGTCTAGCTGCATGCAGTCTCTCTCCAGAATTATTCAAGACTATGTCCAAAGACCGAACAATGAGGAAGGGAATCTGGGCAGCATTCATCACCTCCAAGTCTTCCGCGGTAACCACAAGGTAGCGGAGTACTCTGAGAGCTGCCATACGAATAACGGTTGCTTCGTGGATGAGGCAAACTCGCAGGCTGCAAATAATTTGTATAATTTTACCTAGCGTCTTAAAAACACAACGTCTCAATTAATCTCAACAGTACAAGGGAAAATTTACCACAAGCAAATTTCCTCCACCGAGAATCCCAAATTTCTCCGATCTGTTCCATCTCCATCGCTGGTTCGACCCGTTGACTGAGTTTTACTCTTCTGCAGATATTTCACAAAAAGATTCAAATATGCGAGTTGTTTCCCTTTCGTAACCCCTTCCCGTTTTGAAATATTCCTTAAGATCTCTCCAACCACAATTCGAGGATCTGCAAAGCAAATTTACAACAGGCGAACGTTATGTACAAAAATGCACATAATACAATTTGACGAGTTTATCCCACCGAGGGAGTTTGCTTGTTTCAAACCTTGATTTAAATCTAAATTTATTTCATCTACAGAATCCCGTCTTGTGGTAACTAGAAAACAAATTTCAAAACAAACAAGTTAACTCTGAATGTCCCGAATGAAAATAACGACATTTATAAAAACAGTGTTATTTTTCATTTCTAATTTATTAATAGCTTAGACTTACATCTGGAACTCCTTGTGTTCGAAGAATATGCTCCTGCTGTGCTAACAGCAACGTTCTTTGCTCTCATATAATAAATGCTGTTCATGTCACTGATCACTGGAGGAAGCCAGAGCGAAGTAGGTCCACAATTTCAATGGACCTGCTCTAGCTCTGCTGCTCCTACTCCACTATAGACCTGTAAAAAGTAAAACAGTCAAAATATAAGTTCAAATTGCAAATTTATAAAGTAGTGATTCGCAAACAAATTTTACAAATTTGATGGGCTTTAGTTTATATTTATATCTCTTTCAGTTAAACCAACAAATTTAGCCATTCATCGAGATAACTAAGAACTAACTCTTCCATGAATTACCACTTTCCAGACTATAATTACTTACGAGATTATAACTATATGGCAAATTTTCTAAATAAATTCCTCGACATGAGTTTACAAATTATCTCCCCCAAAATATCAAATTTGTTAATAAACAAGCGAAATGGTAAATTGAGTGTAGTAACAGAAAACAGGGAAAGTCACAAATAACAACTTGCTAACTGACCTCAAGTCAAAACCTCTGAACCTTTTTTTTATGTACGGCATATTCAATATTAACAAGACTCATCAATATTATTGGGTAATCCTCTCACTCAGCCTTATCTGCAGATAAGAGCAGTGTACGTACTAGACTCTCCATGTATTAGCGGCTTCCCAACAAAACACTCCTAATTTAATTTTCCCCACCAACCGGTATTCAGGCAAATGCCTTAATCTTAATTATACAAATAAATACATCCAACCCCAAACGTACCTACTAAAGTCTCCTCTCATCTTCTCTGCAAACCGTGTCTTATCTTAATCATCCAGCGATTATCATCACAATAATCACACCTTTCACCTTTCCAACAAAATAATTTACTCTCACCCCAAAAAACAACAACAACAAATTTCCACCGAACTTTATACAAAACTTTAACTTGGCTCAACCAAATTCATCTCATTTTCATGCACATTTAAATCCACTCTCCCTCTCTTCCTTCCCAACATAATCCTCAAACTTTAATTTAGATTAGAATATGCATTTAACTTGTTGCTATTTACTGAGCGAACATTTGTTGTGATGATTTTTTTAAAAAGTTTAGGAACGAGACGAGTTTTAGGGAATTGTGAAAAACATGAAGAGCTTCTTGGAGTCGGTGTCTGTTTGTGTGTGTGTATGCCTTCGTCTTGTGTATCAAAACAGCTTTTAGGTATGCAGGACCTATGTAGCTCCTCACATCAGAGAAAAATGTGAAGTGAATGTATGGATATTTTCCCCATTTAACCGAATTGAGATTGAGGATTTGTGAGGAGGATGATGATGATGATGTTGTTGATGTTTTACGTTAAATATACCCTTTTACGTCAACTATCTCTCTTCTTATGCATACGCATATATACGCATACCTCGAGTGAGTATAGGTGTTCATGTATGTACATAATATAAGGTACATAATATATATCGTATGCCTACGCAGACGATGATGAGCTGAGAGTAAAGTTGTTTACACAGAGATCAGGAGAAAAACACTCTCTGTAGTTGTAGGCATGAGGAATATTATTATGAGGATGAGAGGATATTTATGCATGTACATTTTCTTTATACGGATAAATAAAGCCAAGTTCTCGGTAATGTCGGAATATGGATGCTTTCGCAATATAGTATGCCTTAAAGAATATAGGGACAGGGTACACAAACAAAAAGTATATATATGTACTCATACTCTTCATTCATTCCTTTACACGAGTGCAATGCAATCTAATATGCGTTTTGTTTTTTACACCTAAAAAAAGTTGAGCATGAGTCGCCCTCCTTTTCTTCTTTGGGTGTTTGGCACCTTTTGTTTTTCGACGGGGAATAATAAGGATATAAAGATTTTGACTGGATGAACCCTTTCGTTATATAAAAGTATGAACAAAGTTTCGTTGTGCATGTATTCTTATTATGCACATATACAAAAGTTTTGCTGGCTCTGTCCGCTTTTACTGGTTCAATGCAAGAGTAGAAAACATTTTCTCTCATTATGTGCTACCGTTTATATGCGTCTTGTTTCACTATGAATTTTTCTCTCTCTATCTATAGCGGAACGAATGTGTTTGTTTTCGCAAGAGAGAAAAATATTGTATAAGATTAGGAGATTCGCAAGGAGTGTTTATGAAGGGGTTATGTTGTATGTATAAAATGTATGTTGTTTTTACTGCGTCTCAAACGCGTAGAAATGAGGACGGAAGATAAAAAAAAAGGAGACGAGTGGAATGGAGTAGGTAGGCATATATGCTTTTTTGGTGTGCCGGAGAGAGCTCCTTTTCTTTACAAACTCATTGACTGCTCTCGCTCTCCGTTGTCGGTGCGGTGTGCAGAGAAATATTATTGTGAAAATGTTTGCATTCTGTCTCGTCTCGGGTGTGCATATCGTTTTTCCGCACGTTCAACCCATTTTGTGTGCACTGGTGGAGGACGGAGGTATATAAGGTGCAACATACTTATATCCTAAATCCTAGTCGGATGTTGGACCAGACATGCTCCCAAAAATGTTATATCATATCCTTGTGCAAAAATATGAATGGCGAGATGAAAGGAGACATAATATGTGTGTGGGCATGACGCTTGTGTTGTGTGTGGTCTGTCTGTTTTTACAAGGAAATCTCGGTGATATGATTAATTCGTGGAATGAGGTGTGATAAGACATGAATGAGCACATATTATTCATTTTTGTAAATGTACCTGTTGGGCCTTCGCTTGTTTGTTCAAGTTAGTCGTGGCAGTCTATTTGCTTCAAAGTTGGGAATTCGTTTGAGCGAATCTGATGAATGAGATGATGGGACGAGAGTGTAAATTATGAATGGATATATTTGTGATGTAGTCCGTAAGCCAATGATAATGCGAATGATAAAAGATGTATTTGTTTACATGAGGTCTGTTAAGCTTGTTTAAAAGTCTTATTTTTAATGAATGGTTTATGAATGAGAATGAAAGGAATGTGTGTGTGTAATGTGTTTTCCGTTGTACCTGTATCCGTATGGTTGTTCTACTGTTACGAGTATTAGATGATTCGCTTAAGTGAATTTTTCTCTGGGTTGTTGAACATTTCTAAAGCTTTTCTCACAGAACGAAATTCCGATCCATGCGATTTTGTGTTCTGAGAACTTGAACATATTGTATCATTTTTGCCTGTAGCCAGAAGGAATGTCACATTTTAAACAAGGTCCATGCTAATCTCCCGTTTTTGTTCCAATTTTATTTTATATCAAAGATATACTTAAAATTAAATGCTTGTACGCACGCTTGACTCTTCTCCACTCTCACTCAAACTCTAGGTACCGTACCGATACTACCGATATGCAATATTGTTCTCAAAATGTTGTTGAGTTGTTTGAAACGAAGCCCAGACCTAAATTTCGTAGATTATATGAAGTTCACACATCCATAACATAACGTAACTCCGTAAATTCACAATTTCACCATATGCAGAAACTTCGGTGAAGAATGATAAATGAATTTACTTTGCTGTACTCATACCCTCGCCTCGCAAGTTATTTGTAAAAACAGTTCAGTCAATGTTAAGCAGTCACAGACTAAATGTGATGTTATCAAATAACGAAAAATTGATACAGTGTTAGTTAAGGAGGATCCTTCTTTTCCACACCTTCAGATTCAACTTTGAAGTGGCACCGAGGAGCGTCTCGTGTTGACCTTCCCACATCTCGAGTTTCCAGTTTTTACAGTTTTGGAATAGAGAATGATATGATGAGCTACATGAGTTGGTGAGCAAAGCTGGAAAAATCCTTTGTAGAATAATTTGCGCACACGGCATGTTAAAATAAAATTGGTTCATCTTCTCGTTGTTTTCAAGTTTGGTAAACCTTTGAGAGCAGCAACTTCGAGGCATAAAGATCAAAGTAATATGATTTAGGTTTGGTAGCGTAACTGTTTTAATCAAATTTGACAAACAAGCTCAATACAGTCCATCGAATTGGAATATTATGATACATGCCTTTTCTAGACTTTCTTTTAGTGCACAAAAACATGCGTGCACAAACATACCTTCACATAAGGAAGGATGCGGATGGAGTATATTTGAACCATTTTCAGAAAAACGCAAGACATTTATGGAAATTGAATAGGTTAAGGTCAGACTGTTTCAGCATATCGGGTTAATTGCTTGTTAATGTTTCAATTTCAAAGGTATACGGAAAGGTTTCTCCAGGATCACAAAGCACCACGGCACATTTGCCTATCATTTTACAAACATTATCAATGATTTTTTTAAGATAACGGAGGACACTCCGGATTCAAGAAGTCCCGTGGTCCAATTAGGCAAAAGTTCTGCTTCGTTCTGTCCAACAAGTAGGCGCTAACTTTCTTAATCTTGTCGGATAAAATGTTGCGCACAATCTTGGCCAGGTACACGTACAACTCCCACCACAGGGCGTAGTTAATATACGGCTCAGCACCGTCTGGCTGCTCTGTCAACACTTCGCAAACTATGCGCATTGTTTGTGCGATATCCTGTTAAAATACAAAAAAAAATGTTCAGAAAAGGAGACCTTCGCATGGATTTTAAGGGCAAATTTCATGTATCACTTACACCTCCTTGCGGTATCGTGTTCGCAAACACAACCAAAACTTTTCTCCAGTCATTCGAACGACCATTGGAGAGGTCCGCTTTCTCCAGCACATCTTCAATATCGTTCTTGTCAAAAGACAGATCTTCCCATGCTTGTCGTACGTCATCTGCTGAAACTTTTCCGTCTGGATTCTTGTCTTTCAACTGGACACCAAAAACACGAAAGATCCCAGTTGTATCCACATTTTTAACTATATTTTTAATTGGCAATTTGGCATTTTCTCACATACCATCATATGCAAAACCCTTAAAAATCCTGGACTTAGGCCCGCTGGTGATCTTTCGACAGGCTCCGCTTCTCCTCTGTCCTTAACAGGAGGTTGTCTACCTTCAGCCATGGCCCTCATATAGGTTAAGGTCCACCTTAAAAGATCCTTGGGCTGAGTTCTCATCGCCGCCTTCGTGTACAACTTCAGTATCTGAGGGAGTTGTGGAGGAATCACAATGTTTTCTATGCAATCCTTCTCCTTCTGTAATCTTTCCTTTTCACTTGCATCCTCCGATTGGTTTTGTGGCTCGTTATCCTCTGCCATTTTATTGCTTTCAAAGTATGTTGGGTGAACAAACAGCTAATTTCAGTTTTGTATTTCAAATCTCATTGACAGAGGATAAAGTTATGAAAAGTGGAAAATGTTTTTATGTCATCTGAGAATAACGAGAAGGGTAGCGTTCAAAAAACTAACTGCGAAAATATATAACTGAATACAAAAACTTGTGCAAGTCTTTTGTGAATGTGCATTTACATCGGCGTGAGAGATCATGTACTACGTAAATGCACCTGCGTTTGTTGTTTTGCAGAGTGAAAGTCAGATTGGGAAAGGTGCATTTACAGAGGGAAAGTGTGTTTGGTTTCCTGTCTCTTGGTTACTCCTATCACCAAAATCGCCTCTCATGTTCGTCGGTCAGTGACGGATGGAGGAAGGTTGTATACATTTTGTATTGGGTCTATCCAAAACCATATAAGATTCAAGTTGAAGGTGAATGAATGGACAGGTTGACTGACTCCAATATACATGTTGACAGCATTTTGGTTTATGTTTATTTATAAATAGATTAGATTAGAATACGTAAGAAAAATTTAGTTGACTATAGAAGGAAAATTAGGCAGGAATGAATGGGAAGATGGGAATACAAAGTAATGCCCCAAATCAATTTCCTCATTTCCAAGCCAAAGCCAACGGATCCCACAACTGTAGCGCACTATGAGAAATCTTGCAAAAAACTATATAATGATTAGGGTTAATTTTATTTCCTGGAGAAGCATTAATATTAGATGACATTGATTTGGACTGAAATTACAATTCGAAAATAATAAAATCATTTATCATATCAGCAACTCTTCAAATTTGACGATATATTAAATGTCTCGAATTTAGTACGCTCGAAACAGTAAAGTATCACCGGGAAAGACTTTATTACAAATTTAACGGTTTAGCTAACGCAGGTGGGTGAGTTCCCTTCACCACAACTTTTGGCCCACCTTCCTTGGGCAAAATGTCGAAATCAAAAACATCAACTGGAATGCCAAGAGTGACACACGCATTCGGGATGTCGACAATGCTCGCAATATGTGATTCGATAGGACAAGCAGATAGGAACAAGTATGCTTGTTCTCTGGTGTATCCAAACTTTGTGAGATACTCAAGGGCACTCAGCACTGCTTGACGATATGATAAGGTGCAATCCATATAATGCTGCTTCCCATCTTCATCGACGTTGATACCCTCAAAAGTGAGATATTTTGAGTAGCGAGGTTCTATAGGTCCGGGGAGGAACATCGGAGCACGCTTCAGGCCATAAAGCGCCATTCCATTCTTGATCACCTTCGTTTTCACCGTTATTATTCCTGCGGTTTCAATTCCACCACAAAGCTATAAAGACATGGCAAAATTTTTATTGAAAAACTTATTTGTAATTATTGCATTTCACATTTTCATTTTGATATTCGTACCGCAATTTCTCCATCCCCTTCGGAGAAATGAATATCTCCCAAACTGAGATTTGCCCCAGGAACATAAACGGGAAGCCACATTTTCGAGCCCCTGGACATATTCTTGATATCAGCGTTTCCACCGTTTTCTCGGGGTGGAATTGTGCGCGCAGCTTCTAACCGAATTCTTTCCGCAAGCTCAGGATCCTTTTCAACAAGACCCAAGAGAGCCCCTTGTTTTGATGGAAGGCAAGCAAGCTTTCCGTCACCTCTTGAATTGACAAGTTCCGTTTCTCGTCTGGTCCACTCAGAAAGAAGATCCTTGGATGGAGCAGTGGCCACAATGCCGGCGTGAATCATGCCCACAAATTTCACTCCAGGAATATGCCTACTTTTTGCGTAAATCCCTTCAAAGTCCCAAATGGCCTTGGCTGGAGTCTTGAAAAGGTCTCCCAAGAATCCTCCACCACCCCTAGATTCTGGCAGGATTGCAGTGTGTCCCCACATCATATCGGGATGGGGTGTAATTTCGAGTAACTCCACTTCCAAGATATCCCCAGGTTGTGCGCCGTCCACAGCGATGGGACCAGAGAGATAATGGCCCACAGAGAGATCCCATGAGTAGGCGTCATCTATGCAGTTGTCGTTGTTCACTTGACCAGCTTTAAATTGACATTCACAAAGAAATTATGATTGCCTCAGAGCTTATAAATTCTAACAAGTGAAATTCATTAATTCCGCTTACCACCCCAATCGTAACATTCAATTTTGAACACGTCCCCTTGATTCACTTGAATAACTGCAGGGATTTCGGGATGATACCGGTTGTGAAACTTGTGGCCTGGCATTTCCTCAGGCTTTTTGCTCAAGTCGACTTTAATCAAGGTCGGAACCATTTTGATGCACGTTTAACGTCTGAAGTTTTACAAACAAAAGTGGGATGGCTACTCTGTTGGTCTTCTGAAACTAGAGTGATTGGAAACAAAAGTGTGAGAAACAATGCAGCGTTTTACGAGGAAAGGTTTACTGCCGATTGTCCTCTAGATTCCCTTTCTGAGTTGGCAACAACATGCATCAAATATAATTATAAAGCAAAGCATTCACACAATGACAGGTAGGACTAGGACACGGCCGTGTCGTGTCTTAAAGCGGTGTAATAAAAAACATCACATGGAAAAAATTGAACTTGTCCATATGCCTTTATGCATGCAAAACTTGATTATGTCCTATCTCAAATGACTTCATTTTCATTCCATGTGAAGAAGAGTGTCTCCAGCGAAGCAGAACAGCATTTAATGTGTTTAGTTAGTTTCATTCAGCAATACATGCTTTTATGTTGACTGGATAAACGCCATAATATTTTGGTTCGTATAGTAGCTTGCACATAACTCCTCTCCAGCGCTTGGATGCTGTAGTTTCACACGCACATGTATATCCAGTATATGCAACTTAATTATATGTATGCACACGTTGCGTGCAAAGTTGACTGGAACACGTATTTAATGATGTTTTAAAGAAACCATCCTGTTGATTATATTAATCCGCCTATGTTCAATAAGTACACTATTTGTCCATGAATATGAACGCTCTTTCCCAAGCTCTTTACATGTGGTTCGGATTTCACCATTCTCCAAAAAAAATTTAACAATTGAAATGTTATATATAAAACAATGGCGAAGGTTGATTGGAGATTTGGAGAATCTGTGTCTAGCGCTAGAATTTTGCGCATGCCGACGTGCACAGAAGACCTCCCGACTTTTGTGTTACGTGTTCATCCACCACCACCAAGCATACTTATGTGAATTGTCGATTATTCTGGAGCACATTTAATTGATGACTTTCCCAGCCCATTAACAAAGCAGTTTTAATAATCAAAATGTTCACGGAACATCCAATGCAGTCAGACTATTGGATTTAATGGATATGCATTGTTCATTTTATTAGAACGCCAACGTTATAGAGTGCAACGTAAATTCCTCTGGTACAACAATGACTATATGAAATCTTAAAAAGAAATCATGCAAATAAACCTCTTTTGTGCATCATGCAACTTTGTAAGTTTTTTAAACTAAAAATCCGGATGAGTGGCTACCTGTTTCTGATCGTCGTTGCACATTTCATAGAATTTTGTATGCGCTCGTTCTACGAGAACGAGAGCCCCTCGGTTTTTTGGAACAAAGTATGGACTTACAACTTACATGTCTAGTGTGTCTAGTCGCGTCTTATTATCACTTCTGTCGGGGCTACCAACCAAACCACCACAATAAGCTTAAGCATATAGAACTCTCTATAACGTAAAAGTTATATGTACGTCGTCATACAAAATGCATACGTACGGATAAGTTACGGATACGCAGTGCGACTCCAACTTTTTTTTTTAGGTATATGCATAAGAGCAAGCCACCGAATAACGAAAAGGAGAGCATGGGGGCTTATAAAAAGGTTGAAGGAGAGAAGTACATAACATTTTCGTATGCCTCACGTAGAAATGTTGTGTTCGCTCGGCAGCAGACGCCACACACACGCCGCATCACCAAAAGGAACACAAGGAAAAAAGTTTCCCATGAAACGAAACGTAGAATGTGGCTCAACGAAGCTAAGAAGACCAAAAAGACGACTATGCGGACAACCAGCCAGGATCAAGGCTGGAATATAGCGTCAACATCTGAATCACAATCAGCCCCATCTCCAACAAAACACAATAGAAGACGACACGACGGTATGTTCCGCTGTTGTGGGTATACTACTTGTGCGCAGTGTCTCATCTCCTCCAGGAAATTTGCTTTCAGAACAAGAGTTTTAAAAGTTTAATTGGTAAATTGTGATTAAGGTAAGGGTGGCGCTATACGTATATACCGGGTTGAAAAGTATGAAGTGGTGGCGTCTGCTGAAGGTTGGAATATATATGGTATTTATTTTAATGTACTTTTTTTATTTTGAAGGTGACTGGCAAGGTGACGTGGGCTTCATAAAAATGACTGAATTAATTGATCTCGCAACGTTGGCCAGTCTTGGCCAGCACTTCTCAACGCTGGAGGAAGTGGGTGAGCTGCGGACAATACTTTCCAGTGTCCAGAAGGATTTGGGACTGATTAAGAACTTTCTTGTGAAGCGGCACGGTATGTTTGTGGTTGGAAAAATTAATCAAGGCAAGTTTAAGTATTTCAAGTATCAAATTTAAATTTAAACTGCTTAAATTTAAATCAATAGGTTCAGACTTCACGAACGTGATAGAGGATGGTAATCCGAGGAAGAGGTTATCAGTGGCAAATGTGAGGAACATTGAGTCATCACATCCGGATCCAGAGGAGGAGGAATATGTGAACGGTGGCGCTGGAGGTGAAGTGATGGCGGCAGCAGCAGCACCAAAACGGTTTCTTGTCGGAGGTGGAAAGCAGCAAGTTGTAAATATCGGCAAAAATAAGCAAGGTGACGGGCAACGGATGAAACCACCCCCACTCCAACGATTCGCTGATTTCCAGCCTCAGCCTGCAAATGAGGGGGAAAATACGAGAAAGTTTCATCGTAACTTTTTGTCAATGAGGACATTAAAGACGGCTTCGAAACCATTTGGAGGAGGTGGAGGAAATTTCCTAGGGGCTAGGGCTGGGAATAGGAGTTCTCCAAGTTCGGGAATTAAAAGATTAAGTGTAAATCGGGATAGTGAAGATTCCAGAGGACGAGGATACTATAATGTGACTAAAATTCCCAAATTGAAATTGGAGGCGGAATCGAATGGTACAACAATTATTCCATGGATTATTGATTTTCTTAAGGAATTACACAATAAGACAAATTTTTACTGTTGATACTGTTATCGCAGAAATCGAAGTATATGAATCCACAGAGGATGCCGCATATCCTGAGGTGGATACAATTGGTGACGAGGAAACTTACGAATTGGGTGATCAAATGGTCGATGAGGATGAACTAAAGTTTGGTAAGTATTACAAGAACTTATATTACAAATTCAAGTAAATTCTCCTGGATAAATTCTCAAAATAACTCAAATTTCTTGGCTAGTTCCCCCATATGACGAAGGTGATGATCAAGTTAGCCTGGATGGAGTTGATGAAATGCAACTTGAGGACAGCATGGCTTACGACTTGGAAATAATTGGTATGCCTTAATCGTGAGAATGCGTGCAGGAAAATATTTTGTAGTTCGAAATTTGAGACGATATTTACATTTTTATTTTTGGTTATCGAAGATTCAAACGGCTCAAACATTGGATTAATGCTCAATAACCATAACCAGACATCGATGAACGGTTCAGGGAAGAAAGCTCAGCAACGTCGCATTTCCTCGGCTGGAAACGGGAACAGTTCCGTGAAGGAGTGCAAAATTTGTCACGACGCAGTTCCCACTTTTGCTCTCTTCAACCATGTCATTAACTCTCATTATGAGGGGGATGTGCCCACCTGTGAAATCTGCAAAAAGACATTTACCTACAAACAAGGATTGATCTCTCATATGCGCTATCATGATGCGGAGAAGTACGACAAGGCTTGCTCCTACTGTGGGAAAAAATTTATTCGAAGATCCGACGTAATCATTCATGAGCGTCGACTTCACACTGGGGAGCGACCTTATCAGTGTCCTGTTCCAGGATGCAGCCAAGGCTTTGTTCGCAGGTATTGTTTGCTCACCCATGTCAAAACGAATCACGGAGAGCCGTACTTGTCTCAAATTATGACGGCAACAAATGACCGAAAAAAGTCGATGACGAATTTTGAAAACTTCGTTGACCCAGCGAATGAATAAGCACATCCACTGTTAAACATTTTCAAATGATATATTTTGTGTTAATATTATTAGATATATAGTTGTAGTTATCAAACGTTTACATACGCTTACGAAGTTTACGTTAAGATTCACGTATATCACTTATTCAATATACTACCTACATACACGACACGAGAGTTCTCAACACAAATGCCGCAGTTAGTTTAATAGTTTACAAATAATTAAAGTCGCACTGCTAATATCAGACAATTCAAAATTGTACTTAAAATCCACAGTTGATGTAGATAATTATAGAAATTAAATGATGATCATCATCAGATAAATGCGATTATGTGATTTTAATTTAGATACAGAGTATTGTGACATTGTGTGACTTCCTTCGGATATTATTTTTCCGTTGTTTCATTTCAAGCGAATAATGTTCGCTATATGATGTTCAGTGGGGTATCTTCTGTGTGTCTAACAGATTTGAAGTTGATCTTTCTCTCAATTTGAGCTTATGTTCACTGCTGTGCGGATTGAGGAGCTATTTTATGTTAGTTAAATCTGTATAATATCTACCACAAATAAAGGTGTAGCGTTTAATACACAATAAAACACAGTATATATATGCACAAAGAAACTTTGAAACATTAAAGAATGTGTGAAAACTTGGCTGATTTCTTAATGAATTTCGAAACATTAAAGCACACCATAATAAATATTTCACGTGAATATATTTTTATTAAGTCCTTTAATTTTTAACATTCTACCTATGTACAGTTATTCAAGTGTTTATACATCCTTTGACAACTTTTCGTATACTACGAATCCTACTGCATGTGCAAGTGCAGAGTGCATCAAAATCAAATAATGATTTCGCATAAAAATTCATTACAAATCAACTACTGACTATAATAAAATACACAGCCAACATTTAGTTTAAACTAAACATTTTTTAAACATTTTATGGCAAGACAAGCATAAATATTTTTCGACTATTTCAGACATTTTGGTTATATTTTTATGCATTCGAACTAGCAAAAAACTAGATCAGTTGACAGCGGCGCGTCTGCTACTAATACATATTATTATTATTAACTTTTTATACACATAACACATTAATGGCAACTTAGAACAATGAATTAATATTTTATTCTAGCAGCTACCACTGCTTGTGAGTAAGTTAAATTCAACTAAGATATATTTGTAAACTGGAATGTTAATATTTTCAAGGACCAGACGTTGAAAGTAACACAGTAGAATTAATATAATATATACAAAAAATCTATATTCATAAAGGAGAATGTCCGGGCGGACTATGTATGTCCGGGGATGCATTCAAAGGGGTTTAAAGCTAT
>JAQFZW010000134.1:0-106623 GCA_034687055.1 Heteromurus nitidus | reverse complement strand
GACATTTTCCGTCTCTTGACACCTGAACCATAATTTGCTTCTCTGTACAAAAAAATCTCTTGTACACAAGCTCATAGCAGGACGAAAAGTAATATGCTGGATAACATAAAATAGAGTAGAAGTGTAAAACAACGTATGGAATTCTTTCTTTCGCTACATTTATTTCCCTAATGCACGACAAGATCATGACAGAAACTCATTTTGGACACCCCGTGTGCAACGTTCACCAACAGCGCGCTGTCTTTCTACACCTTTCCTTTGATTCACCTTTAGAGCATCATCCCGTCGTGTACAAATGGGGATATTCGTGGCGAATTATCACATTTCTTAGGAAGCTCGAAACACTGTAAAAACAGAGAACTACCATGTTTTTTCCAGCCTCGCTTGGCATTGATACAAATTGGAGAGCTGCCAGCTAAAAAAACAGCACACACGACACGACGTGGTTCCTCTTATTTCATTTCGTGAATGAATACAAGACTCGCAAGTGTTGACAATATTTAGAGGAGATTGAATGAGGGGAAACTCTCTACATAATTTCTCCAGACGAGTTTTCTCTGTCAGAGTGTCTCTCCTTTCTCCTCAGAAGAAATAGCTGACAACGAAGGAACTTGACGGAGTGGGGGACGCTTCGCAGAACATTTTCCCTCTTTGTTTGTCTTGTGTTTTCAACTAAGAAAAAATCAAGAGACTTTTACAACGAAAGCAGATTTCATTTTCATTTTTCTCTCATCTTCTATCGTATGCATTCTAGCGAAACTCTTCGCTCCACGGGAAAACTATATTAGCTCCAGCGACTATGGAGGAAATCTGGAAAAACATTTCTATCTTTCTACTCTACTTAAGTACTTCGTAAGTTCAGCTAAGGAATTTGTACGTCTTCCAGACACGAACATGCCACATGCCAGTATTGTGTAAGAGTAACATGGCATTTCACTTTCATGGATAAAAATACTGAAAGCTAGCTAATAACTGGATAGCAACGTATTCTCTCTGTCCTAAACTTCTAACTAACGATAAGTGAACAATCACCTTCAACCCTTACTGACAATGCACACGAACTCCTTCCATCTTTGTATAAGCTAATGTGGTGCTAGTGTTTTCCTGGAAGTAGCAGTCAAGGTGGTGTACATATACAGTCAGTTGGGGAAGTGTGTTCGTGTAACGAATTAAATGAGAATACCACCTATCTTTCTCTCAAGGTTCTGGTGTGGTGCTTACTTCTAGATTTATGATAGTTTTTAAGAGGTGTTTTCCACTCGACACCACCACCACCATCGCCATACTTTCTCCCTCGAAATGGGTAGTCTGAATTGGGAAAACTGCAGCAGCAGTGTCGGTTCGGCAACTTCGTCGATGGCGAAAAACGTGGGGAAACTATTTTACGTAGTGCCCCCGCAAGAACATACCTTCCAAAGCGTTCAAGATGTGCCGTACTACTTTTCTGAGGTAAGAATGTGGAAAGGGGCTGGAGTGAAAACGTGTGTACAATGACTGATGATGAAAGCCTAATACATTTTTCTCACAGAGTTTACATAAGATAGGAAATGTGTTCGTGTCGAACTACTACACGCCAACAGTTTCGTAAGCCCGTTCTTTCTTCTTCGCTAAAAGGAGTCTTCAAAAAAATTGGAAAGGTCAACTTGAGAATGTAGAAAACGAAGCATTGATCACTCGATAAAAGTTGGCATTAAGTGGCCTACGGAATAAAAAGCTCATTTCATATTGCATTAATAGCTCAGCCTTCAAGCAGTTATCTATGTGGGGTCGCTCTAATACGATTTCAAGTACTACTCAACAAAGGCGTAATGTGTGGAGGAGAGCGAGGAGGGATTTGCGGATGAACTGACAGCGAGCTCTGGTTCGCAAAGCGATTTTTTGTAGGTGGTCTGCGTGGGTAGCTTGAGATAGTGAAAGGTTTTAAGGTTTCTCCAAGAAGGTGCCCAACATTAGGTAACGTCGAGCATTTTAATGTAGAGGCGACAGCTAATATACATAGATCTGCCTACGACCGGAATACTGACGAAGAAAGCAATAATAATATTCAGAATCCTGGAAAACTACGCAGTATTTTCTTTACAAAAGCTCCTCAAGTCTGATTCGACCAGAAGGGGGCGAAATCTTTATTAAGGACAGAAATTATGTCATCCAAATGAATTTCAACAGAATTGAATCTAATTTACTCATCGCAAAAGGTTGATTGTGAAGAGATGAAAGAGATGAGTTCCAGCGCATTATATTTGTTCACTTTGTACAAATCCCAACAGGGCCCGTCTGAAAGCAAACGATAAGTTTATTTATTTATAATGTCAATTATTCGTTACCAAAAGCATTAATTAATTCCAGCGTTACTACCCTTGAGAATCCTTGAATTTTTGGTGATCTATTTACTCACAACTCAAATGTTACTCTTTTCAACGAGAAAAAACTTTCTACGAAGAAGAGGTATCAAATCATTTTGCAGACACATAAATGAAGTTGATTTGATGCCCACACAATTTAAAAGAAATTAGTGAAACATAATTAGGTATCGAGATGTTATACCCTGGCTGTGGCTATATTCTAAAGTCCAACTAAACCGGTTATGTTTTATATTATTAATCAGTAAATCAGTGTGTGATTGCACTATCATTGCATCTCATGAAAATAGACTTGTGCATACAACATTTGCAAGAGATAACAAATCTCTTACATTTGCTATTTACTTTGACGGAATCTCTTCTGCTACTCTGAAAATATTAGCTCTTGTCTGCTTTTTTCAGCTAGTGTACCACTCTTGAGTCTTGACTCCAGCAGAAGTCTATTTGCATAATAAAACACGAGGAAACAATACTGGAACTGGAAACCGTCCTTGTCTTGTCCAACTTATTATTAAACCGGTCAAATCATAAACACTGACACATTGCATTCTTCATGGCTTCACAAGTTGTGCAACGTTGATGCTGATACTTCGGAGCAAATTGAATCTTTCAATTAGCACCATAATACAGACAATCAGACAATGTACATTGTGGCAATTTATTTATTGGAATGAATATGACTTGCGACTTGCTGGACATTTTGACACACGTACACACAGCCTCAAAATTTATATTGGACATACTATAATAAAAACCCGAGGGATTAACTAACTCACAATAATTCGCCTTTGCAATGCACTCACGAACAGGCAAGTCAGCGTAGCGTGCATGAGTACGAGCCAGCAAAGTACGAAAATGCTTCCGGTAAACAGGAAGGAAGTGATTAAGATTATGACTTATGACAAAAACTGGCTAGCCAGTTCCAGTATGTGATTTAGCTACTGCATGCATAATGTGCATAATTGTATTTACTTTTGGACTTGGTTCTCCAGATGCTGCCTTTGTTTCTTGGCCTTGTCGTAGCAGAATACATTGCGTTGGCTATGAAAGGAGAGTGCCCAAGGTTGACTGAGAGCTTAAACTCAATTTCTCATGGCATCATCTCAGAAACGTTCAAGTAAGTTCATTAGTATGCTTCAGCCGTGGTAGAGATGCCTTTTTCCTCTCGCTAACCCATCCATAATTTTTCAGCTTCGCCACACGAGAGAGCTCTTTAAAACTCATGTGATTCTAATTGCACGAGTGAGCATGAGCATTTCATCTTTCAGTTTGCTTGGTTTTGGTTTGAGTAGACATTTTTTTTAGATGTTTACACATTTGATGTCACAATTCTTTTTAAGCAATTGTGCTTTATAAAATGTATGTCCATTATGAAGGATACTTATGATGGGAGTGGAAACCAGTTTATACGTTTACGTTCATAATCACTTCCGGTTGATTGACCTACCTTGGGACAATCCTCTCACTTGGTATGCTGCTCTTTTGTTTGTCGACTTTGCCTATTACTGGGCACACCGGGCTTCACATGGTAAGTTTGCAGGCGATTAGCATTAGCACAAAATAAGAATGTTTGAATAATTACAAACCAACTTAAAGTGACAAAATGCTTCCACATCATCACATCACAAAGACCAATCCTATAAGCCCAGCAACATGAACTTCTAAATGACCAATACGCGGTAAATTAATATTAATTGATTAATTTACAGAAATAAATTTTCTGTGGGCTCAACACCAAATTCATCACAGTTCCGAGGACTTTAATATGGCTGTGGCCGTCCGTCATCCATTAACTCACAACTGGATCAATTCGGTGAGTTTAATTGGTTTACGATTAGGCTCACTAATAAGAGCTATATTATTTACAAGCTTGTTTGCAATATTTTTTTTGAAATGCAAGTACTCTTTAGAACATATAACCACACGACTCGAATTAGTAGTAGTGCAATACATACATAACCATTATATCCTTACGCTTTTTTAACTTTCTTAAATTGAAAGCGTAAATTGTTTGAACTTTCTCTGGGTTTCAAACACTCATCTAACTATTAGCTTATGTACATCTTGGCAAATGGCAAATATATTTTTTGTAGCCGACAACGCGAGCAATATGATAAAATACGCCTATTCATAAAAATCGTAAATACAAAGTTCCAAAACCTTTTCAAATCCGAAAGCGCAACTATATGTATTCACGTAACAAGGAATTCTTCGAATTTGTAACTTTTCTACTTTCCATCAAAGCCATTTTATTTAAATGTCAGGAAAAAAGGGGAATTTTGAATTATTGAGATGCACGAACAATGGCACGTCGTCTCATTCAAATTCAGCCCATTTCTGAAGTGCCATATCACTTTGCTACATGTATTCGTCACATCTGCAAACGAAAAGAGAAAGTTAAAAGTTGGCCACTTTCTGCTCACGTATTTATGTAAAAAGAAATGTATATAATTTTATTGCATGAGCCTGACTACCATCACACGGCTGCGTCCTCGTGTGACAACGATAGTTCGGATTCGGATAGTTATATGTGAAATGCTTTGAATATAGAAGCTTGCATGAGGAGAGGAGACTATCAGAAAATATTTCAGAGAAAGATCTGTTTGTCTGTATGCGTGATATCAGATAACATCAGATCAGATCTCAAGACGGTGCAAGTTATCATGTTACATCAAGTTTCTACTGAAAGCTGGTTCAGACCAAGACAGGCAGCTTAAATGTTATTCTTAAAACACGACTTGATCTTGAATTCTAGTAGTTGTAAGTGAAAGGTGTCTTGTTTAATACAATGCAAACGTACGTAATTTAATACGAACGCACGGGGTTCACAAGGATGTTTTAGATGGCTCAGGTGAAACAAGATGCTGTGTCTTTCTTGGATGAACAATATACTCACGATCAGTAGTTTCCTTGTTGCTGCTGATATACAGGAGCAGGTAATCTGTGCAAACAGCTAAAAGTTGCGTCATGGCTAGATGCTATTATTATGTCACAATTTATTGAACCAACTTTCTCTGTTGCTATTCTCCTACAGACTTGTAGTGGCGTCATATTTAACGACTGGAAACAAAAGGGTTAATCGTACATTTAGTTGCGTCACAGCACATCAAATACGTAATGGTTCAATATATACACACATTAAGTTGCAGCCTCATTGTCTACACACTATATATGCATTGAACAGTAGAGTCCATTTCCAATTTTTTACATGTATAAAAGTCAAGAAAAGCACGGTTAGATATAAAACAAGTAGCAAACCTAACTTTGTAAGATTGAGCTATCAGCATTACCATATCACTCCACTCTTCTCTATCAATATATCAATACAGAGATACACCATGAGTGTAAGCTATATATGTATAAACGAGAAAAGTGGAGAATTTTGCATTTTATGGCGCAATTTCAACTTTTATTGATGTTCCACATTTAATGGAAAAAGTTTTCGGATGAGGAAGGTACCTTTTCCTTGACAAGTTAAGAATACAAGTGAAAAGAGAATGTGCGTCTTGGAAAGGGTAACAGGGCACCAAACTACAAAATAGGCTATACAGAATAAAAGGTACGTGGATGTACATTAAATCCCAACCACCTACACGATTGACGATCACGACCATCAATGACAAAAGGATACAACCGGGTATGCATGGATATCACAAAAAAATGTACATAAATGTTTAGGTTCATTCTTGCTTTAACTTCAGTTCAGGCCCCCATGTTTTCAACTTTCTCTGCTTCCCCCCCACAATGAAAGGACTTTTTAGAATAAAACAAAGAGAAATAGTAATTTGATGAAAAGTGAAATTGTAAACCAGAAAAACAGATTGCATAAGCAGGGATACGCCCATGCCCATATGCTTCTCCTCATCATCATAGTCCAAAGTGAAAGTACACAAACTTGCTTGTTGATTAGCAGGCGTCAGACTTACTTTTACTTTGGTAGCTCCACATTTATTATGTGCATAGCTGAGGAAATGCGTCATAATAATGTGAAACGTGCTTTTCTTGCAATCATGGCAAAAGTGACACTGTCAACGTCTGTTATTCAGAAAATCCTTCACATTATAAATGATTGCATACTAGTTATAGTAAGCACACAGTTCCAGGAACTCTTTTTCGTGATATAATAATGGTAGGCCTCCTCCTCGTTGTTAGAAAATGAAATGGGTTTATTTATAACTTCTTTTTTGTGTTTAAATTTTCATAAAGTTCTTCTACTTGCCTTTGGCCTTGCTCATCCCACCACCACAATGTTTGGCACACCAACAGTTGAATTTGCTCTACCAAGGCTGGATTCATACTTCATTAGTAGGAACACTTGGTCCTTTGGAGTACATATTCAACACCCCAACCCACCACAAAGTTCATCATGGTAAAAGAATATGCTTTTACGTACAATATTAATGCGAAAGTGTTTTTTCTAGATTTACATTCGTAAAGAAAATGTGAAGTAACCCTTTCCTTACATCTTGTCAACTCGTGACACATTTATTTACCTAATGGAGTTCACATGTTCTCCACAGCTCTCAAAGCTTGTAAAATCCTTGTGCTTTCTCTCTATTTGTACTTTTCATTTAGGTTGTAATCTTTATGCCCTTGACAAGAATTTTGGTGGATTTCTTATCATTTGGGACCGACTTTTTGGCACTTTTCAAGACATGCTTCCAGAAGAGGAATTAGTTTTTGGAATTGTTTTCCAGCACGAGTCCCATAATCCAATTTGGCAAATGGTAAGGAACCCTTTATATAACACATACACACGTGATGAAAGTTGAATGCATATAAAGGAGGCCAGGTGAAGATTACATATGAATTCATTGTGAATTTTGAATTTTAAGCACACATATAGTTTAGGGAAAACCGACGATTTGCGAATTGAGATGAAATGGAGAAAGTATGCTTTCACGCCTAAATTCTTTCAAAAGAAAGTTTACAATACTTACATAGAAAGTACAGTGTCGCAGGTGGTTCAAAGGCAGGTGCGATCGTTTACTTTCACCGTAAAAGGAAGAATAAATATTACATTTAATAAAGGCAGTAGTTTCGAATGGCGTAAACGAAGTAAAAGGACAAAATGGAATATGTATATGGAACATACATGTCGCAACGTAGTTCAGAGCAATCAATTATTTTGATTGCCATGTACCAGCAGTAGCTCATTGTCAATTACATCCTCTATTACAAATGCACATATACATACATACATTATAATATAATATACGGACAAAGATGGATGAGAAGGGAAGTTGAGTTTTTTGTGTGATTCATTCATTATTATATGAACTTCACACATTCCGCAGTGGTATCGCTTCCCAGCCCTGTGGCAATGGGCAAAGATGCAGAAAACGTGGGCAGATGGCTTGAAGGCTGTGTTCTACGGACCTTCTTGGATTCCCGGTGCACCTCGACTGGGAAGAGATGAGGATAAAGTAAATGTAAGTCGTGTGCATTATACTTATACTCATGTATTTTACTGAATATGGAACACTGCCAAATGGTCCCACTGGATATATGCATATTACTTCAATAGGCTATAAAATTAATTCGGGGATTAGGCATTGTTCGTCGTACTCAAGGAGAAATTTACTTAATTTTTGTCACGTGCCTGTAGTCAATTAAGTCAAACTTTATTGTCCGCTTTAGAAAGGATGTAGCGAGTAACCGAATGGCTTGATGAAAATGTCTTAGGCAGTGTCGATGACATTTAACTTGAATGTGAGTAAACTCTCTGTGTCGGATGAAATAAAAAGACCATTCAGCGCCGCACCGGAAATACATTGTCGGTAGCTCCAGTGTCATGAATGGTTTCCCGAACTACTTCGCCATATCACAAATGCAGGTGAAAGCAAGTGAAAGTAGAGCGTATGTCACTTTGGAGGTGTCGTACAAGAAGTTCTTGAAGTGAAGGAAAGTGAAATCTTGAGGGATATTCACGTACTAGAAATCTGATAGCATATAGTACAAGTGCATGCATCTTGTACATGTCCATTTGTAAAGTTGTAAAAGTAGATGCAAGGGGAATAGTAGAAACGTAGAAGTTCTTTACACAAAGAATTATTTATGGCTTCTCCGATCTTCCTTCCTTCCAACGTACAAAACAGTTGAAATCTTAGATTTCAGCAGTATTTCGTTTCAATCGTGACGGTTGGTTGCTTTTACGTTTTTTGTAATCTTGTGTTTGTGCAAGGTGACACCACGGCCAAAATTCATCGTGCTCTTGCCAAAGTGGTTGCAGGCGTACATCCTCTTTCACTTTTTTGCCGTGTTGATTTCCTTCCAAAAGTTTGCATTGCAGAAAGGGGTAAGTGAACTGCCAGTATATACGTATGTGACTTCATCATGTATGTCTTGAAAGTATTTATGTGTAGCACAACATCAAATACCGATATCTCTTTCCCTGATCCCCAATTTCTCTCAATTCTCCTCTAGAATTTCGACGAACTTACGGTAGCAATGACAGTGGCCTACCTCCTGATTACTCTAACGTCCATCGGCCTTCTCTCCGAAGGGAATTCTTTTGGAGCTTACTTTGAGCTTGCACGCTGCACTGTCTTCCTCTACTTGTCCTACAGAGAAGATTACTTTCTCCAGGGGACTCTCCGGTTGTACTTCCTTCCGTCCATGGCAGTCTGGGTAATTTATCTTATGCACCAGCTCTTGATCTGCTATAAAGTTGAGCTGAAACAACAAGCGTCCGTACTGGGAACAAAGCTAAATTCCCAGTACGACGCACCAACATCTAAAATTTACAACGGCAAATCTAATTTCTGCTTGGTCGAAAACACATCAGTTATGAAAATGCGATAGATCAGCCTCCTGGAACATATACGTAAATAGTTGATGGAATGATTCTATTCTTCGCAGTTTTACCAAATGGCACCCCTCCACAGGGTCTGCCTGTAAGAAAACAGGGTATTCTATTCACTAACGATAAGTTACTTTTATACTGCCAATGAAAACTAGTGCCCACGTATCACGAGAAAAAATTATAATGCAAATTACGAGTCACTTGTTTAAAAACGTAAATGCGTTATTTTACTTAATATTTTCGATTGTGTTGCATCATTAACAGATAACAAATTTTGGTTTAGTTTCTACCAATTAAATGTCTAATGTTTTACAAGTACACATTGCGGTTTTCCTCTTTTTCTGTTGTTATTTAATACTACTACAAACTAGATCAAACAAAAAACTGAATTCTGATATGATATTCATCGACGTAAAAAGTTCATTGAGATTTTCGTTTCGGGTTAATAAAAACGGAACATTTTACGTATATTCGTCCTCAGGAGAAAACTCTAGCAGAGTTTAGAATTTTTTTATATAGTTATATACATGGTCCTACAACTTAATAATAATGATAATAATTAAAGACTAATATGAAAACTTCGAATAAACATTCCTTATCACGTCATGAATATTTATACAACTACAGCTAAAATAAAAATATTTTTAATCAATGAACAATACCCACTATCCTCTGAAGTGATTGATACAAAACATCAATGTTTACAAAGAATAAAAATGCTGAGTGATGATGAGTGTTTTATGATGTGATAAAAGGATATATAAATTATTTAGTATGATATATAATATGCTTCTAATAGCAAAAACATAAGTTACAATCAGGTGTGTATGGATATGTCATATCACGTTTTGGAATGTAGATTTTTGAGGAAGTACCATCTATGAAAGTGTTGACAAGCAAAACCACAGTTCTATAACTTAAACATGTACTCATTACACTCATAATCTCGATCACCATCATTCTCATAAATGCAATCATCATAATAACTAACTTAAATATGCTACTCACTCACAATAAGTTACTATTAAATGACTGAATATGATAGCTTGAATTTTTAAATAGTTTCACTGTAGCGTACTTGCACTTGTTTGATTGCTGGATATGCATAGAATATGATTGCAGATTATCATCTGAATACAATAATTTATGTTGGCATCTACCATTTCTCTTACTTATCAATCACCAATCTACACTCTATATGACCGCTACAATGCAGGTTCATAATGTCATTCATATAAACCTATACAGTCTCATCATATTGTAATTGTAAACCCTTCTACGAGCGGCGAACAAATCGTGTTAAAAATGGAAAATTGTCACAAAAAACAGACACATTTCCCGTCTCCGAATGTCGAATAACTTGATATTTTTTTCTTCAGACTTCGTCATCTTCTGAGTTTTGAGCTTGCCACTTGAATTTGGAGTCCATTGTCCACTTCTGACCCTCACTTCCATCGCAGTGTGCCAGTACGGGAGTGGTTAGATCAGATGTCCCTGGCTTCGATAGGCACTTTCCACTAGCCACATGCTTAATTGTTCTGTCAACGAGACTATAGTGCCAAGCTTGGTTTCCCCCAAGTCCGTGGCATCTCACTAACTTAACGTTTGAACTGGAAGACGTAGCGTCCAAGCAGTTGTCATCGGACATGACTTGTTGTCGCTTGGTGTATGCAAATACCTGAAAGGATTACAGAAGTACAAAAGTATGAGCACACATCCTTACATAAAAAATCAACTGTAAGAATTTCCCTACTTCTTTCTTACTTGATTTCCACCGAGTCCATGACAGTAGCCCATTCCCAGCATTTCACCGCTTTTTCTACCCATCGTATCGAGGCAATATTGGGAATCTTCGTTGCGAATCTCGCCCAAGTAGTGATAATCTAATGGCATGGGCGATTCAGGATAGATGTTTTCCAAGTACCAGCGGAAACCTTTACACTTCAAGTCTTTCCTCAGCTTCGTACGTTCACTGACGTCACCAATATCTACCGTCCGTGCACCTAATGTTTATGATTTGAAAGATTAGTTTTATTGAACAAAACAAGCAGCTGTGAAAGAGAAAGATGTTGTGACATGCGGATGAAAATTAGGGAGAAAGAAACACGGTACTACATAACCGAATACACCCATTTTCCGAAAGCAAGCATGCAAACATAAAAAGCGGCTTCAGAACCAAAATTGTGAAACGCTGATATTCAATATTAAATAATACATTAAATTATCAACTGTAAGCAACTAAGGTGTAACTCAGAAAAATCCGTGCTTGGTGAACTACCACGAACCTTCCCTCCTCGTGCGTTGTGATAAATAAACATAATAGTTGACTGCGTAGGTATTATACATTTTGAACAAAATGGTTGCAACGTCCTAAACAGTTGCATGACATACGTCGGGAACTTAATAAGGTTTGATGTTTTCGCAAATCATAAGAATCGTGCTAAAATGGTCTAGTGGGTGAATTAAAAATTGTGAGGTGAACAAAAAACCGAATAACCTTGTGACACCGAGGTGTGCAAATTTTTTTAACTGTGTAAAAGTCTAAAGGTAAATTTTGACCTGGGAACATGGCGAAGTAGAATGAACGCCATTCATCAAGCCAGACGGCTGCCAACCGCCCGTTATTTTTATCGACGATTCGTGACGTGCCACCAGGGAAAGTATACGGTGTTGTCTTGCGAAAAACATGACCAACTCTAGAACAAGGTGTGATCACCAGACGACCTCCGCACATCCAGACCTATCGTTTCATCAACGTTTAATTTTTTCATCAAGTCTCTTTGTAACACTGTTCTGCTGTTACCCCCATTTCATTTTTGATTTCAACGATCACGAGTAATGTTCACACGAAATTTACTACCGCATCGAATCCAAATCATCTACCTAATTCTACAAATGTTACCTTTCACCTTTAACGCCCCCATCTACTTCAATGTATACATGTTTACAATTGTCACATTTAGACTTTAGACCACTGATAATCGAGTTATCTACTCTATTGCAACTTTCTGCTACATGGTACGTTCAGCGCATTTTCACCTACTCAAGACAAAAACAGATACGAAAGCAGAATAGTACACAGCGAAGGCTTGTCAAAGACGCACAACACGTAACACGTAATTTTCATTAGTAAAGACACGCCAGTTTGTATATTAGTTAAGTAATTTTCTTTTTTTCTGTAAAGAGCAGAAAGTTAAAACAGCACATAAAAATAAAATCAAAAAAAGAATAATAACCTGGACTCATTTCAAAATAAAATAGTTTCCAATCGTCCAACCAAACAGAGGCGACCCGCGCCGTGTTATGAAGGATAATCTTTGAGACTCCCCTTTTCATAAAACAGTTTAAATTGAAATCAAATACTTCAAAATGAAAAAAAAATTGCAAAAGTCTCATCCAATGATGATCTTTCCTATTTAAGTAGGTTACACTCAATCATACCCAGGGAAAGTGTAGGGACTTTTGTCTCGGAACACATGCCCAACATGAGAACATGTGGCAATCTTCAGTAAACCACCGCACTGCCAAACCTGTTCTTACATCAATCATTGATTACTGCTGATTATCTCATACTGAAATCTGCAAGTTGCGCGTACTTGCATCGAAGTTTCTAAGACTCACTTTTGAGCTCATTCGCAAATATACTTTATAACACTACAACGTAAGTAGTGATATTATCATCATGTGAATTACATAGGTAAGATAATATGAATGAAAATTATTATGTTCACGAAACCCATACCCGAAAACTCATTTCAAGGTTCTCTCCACCTATAAAAAAGCCGAAGAGTAAGTTAAACCCTTTTCATTCATCCTTTCTATGTAAATTTTAAATTTAAAAAAATTCAAAATCAAAATTCTCGTATCAAAATTACCCCAGATATCCATCCCAGTATCATACGCTCCGATCTGATAGAAATAGTCTCGATCAATTGAAAACAAGCCACCAGCCATCGTTGGCGTAAGAAGAGGTAAAGTTCGGTCCCCATTTCTTCGGTCCATTTCCCTTTGTGGCACACGATACCTGAAATAAAGTAGAAGCGTGTTTTAGATTGTTGTTTGATAATCACTTGAAGTAGGACATGTGCGTAGAGAGTATAACTCAGCACGGCGAGCGTTATTTCTTCACAATGAATCAAGTTGCGTGTTAGCTTAGCCAATCATCATAGATTTACGTAAAAAGTTAAATACGATTTTGCGTAAAACTGCACCCCATTAAAATATGTAGATTAAAATATATCTACTTCAAACTTACCATCGGAAATTTAACTTCCAATTAAATCCACCCCATGTCATATCGGACGCAGTGACATATTCAAAATTGTTATCTGATATGACATCGATAATTGGACACACAACCGATTTTCTGTCCGTCGCAATTTCATGCAAAAGAGGCTCTAGCCATCCTTCCGTACACTCACAGTGAGCATCCAAGAATGTCAAAACCGTGCCCTGTCAAAATAAATTCCAAAACACATTTACATTTAGACTCAGACCATAATAAATATATTGCAAATATAATATCCACATGTAAGACCGGTACGTACCTTGGCACTTTTGGCACCGAGCAGTCGGGCACGAATAAGTCCTGATCGTTTTCCAGTCCTTAAAACTTTTACTGATACTGGAAGACGAGCAACATAATCTTCAAGTTTCTTCCCAAGGAAATCCCTCTCAGAAGCGTCATCTACTAAAATAATCTCTTTGAGTAAGGGTCTGGGTGAGCGGTTAATGGCAGAATGCACTGTTCTCAGCAAAGTTGACCAAGCTTCGTTGTGGAAAACTATAATTATTGATGTGTCTGGAAGATACTTGTGATATTGCTTTGATCGGCAGCTGTAACACATTTAGAACCATGAATTATTGAAACATGCTTCAAATAAAATAAAATATATTTCAGATAAGTTTCCATTTTCACATACCCGGCTAGTCTAACATCTGGAAGCGATCTGTTGAGAGATATTGCATCTGATGCAAGAACGTTGAACTGATTTATCTTGAATTTGTCAGACACCAGCCTTTCGACAGCAGGAGGTAGTTTGACAGGTCGACCCATTTCACCCGGCGATCCAGGATGCTCTGACACCGTTGGCGCAATCTCCCACGTATGGAGCTTTCCTCGAGGAAACTGAGAGGTATCCTAAAATATGGCAAAATTAGTATTATTGCACTGGTGACTGGCAAAATACCAGACGAGATCTTAATTCATTTGAATATTCTTGACAAGATTGAAGATTTTCGTGTCTCGACATAAAGATAATAATTTATAAACTTACAACGTCGGCGTCAGCATCCCCATCATCATTTGTATTGATAAGGTTGATTTGATTATCATCACTTTGTACCAATGGGTCTGCCGAAGGTCCTTTCGAACCCGCTCCCCCACCACCGCAGCCGGCGCCACGGCAGTCGGTGTAGTAGAATAGCAGCACCACATCGATCAAGAACCATATTAAGGATGTAGCTAATATAATTTTACAAGTTTGCATTCGTATTCTCATTTTGCATTAAGTGTGCAAGGGTACTTTGCTCCAAAAATTAACTTAAACTGTATATATTATGCTTATCGCTAGCGATATAAAAATTCTAACAGCCCTGTATAAATAAGGCGTACATTCACAGCTATACAAAATAGTTTAATACTAACTAACGCAGTGAACAGTTTTAAATAACATTATTATTAGCAGTCTGCGTCTGCCCCTTTAAAACCTTACGTACATGACAAATTACTCATAACATGGTGCTTCTTGAATTACATATATGAAAATGAGGACAGACGAATTTAAATTCCTCTAAATTATCGAAATAAACCCGAGGGACATCAGTAGTCGTATTAAAATTATCAACGTGGAGCATAGATTGCAGACAACAAGAAATGATATGAGTTGACGTACATTCACTCTCTCTTGATCTCTCTCTCTCTCACTCCTTCTCTCTTAGCCAGCCTTTTTATATGTTCTAATCTTATCTCGGTTATCCCTTGCGCTTTTGTTTTTTCCTTTTTTATTACTATGTCAAGTAGACGTCTGTACAAGAGAAAAAATCCTTTCTCTGCTTCTGTAGTAAAGCTCTCTGATAATCAGTATTAAAGCTAACGAGAATACAAAAAAGTGCACCCAATACACATGTACAACTTATCTCAAGAACTAACTGGGTCTTGGATCCTTGTCTCCGTTCTGACTACGTACAAAATTGCAAGCGGTACTGGAACGATAATTTTAGAAACCACACATATGCACCCAAAAATATACAACTATTTCTCTAAACCTTCTATCACAGTGTTACATATATGATATGAGAGAACAAATTGCTTGCAGTTGATTTTAAATTGAAGTATTAAACTTAATTCCGCTGAGATAACATTTACGTATATATTACAAATTACAGGTGTGTGATGATGTGAAAGAAAACGATGGTATGTAGAGTACGTGGAAGCAGATTAATTTGAACTAAAACACTTTCCAATCGGTGAGTACGCGTACGCACGACCGGAGAAAAATATACGAGTCACTGAATGAGATATGTGATTAGCGATAAAGTGAAATGGATATCTGCAACTGATATGGTACAAGATTAGCAGGCAGCGTCGATGATCACGGTATATCTTTTTCTGGTGATTATACTTCACCTGGAATAGTCCACTCGAGTTATAGCTTCCGAAGAGAACAATGATTTCCCAAATCCGTTGAGGTTTCTTCTTTGCCGTCGATGTGGATTTACTAAATATTCATTTTTTCTCACTTTTCGCAACAAACAATCCCTTCTGACATCCCTTGGATATGAACTGAATAGTTTCTATTACGTCACAGCACTGGGAGCACATCACTCGCACATGTTGTATTTTTTCCTCCTTGCTTGTCATCAGTGACTGTATATAACATCAGTTTATGATACATAAACTATTATTAACAGGACTGGTGTTGATGCTCACAAGAAGCTCGCATTTGATCATTCCTTTCCTTCCTTTCACTTCTCAAGATTGATCAAATAAAATTGTGAGTGGAAGCACTGCATGAAAATGCATGCATATCCTCTCCTCTCTTGCTTTGGTGCAAGTAACGTTTGTTCTATATAGTTAGAGTAGTGCAGACAGCTTTGTTAGGAGAAATAACTTTTTTTTGCATATGATGCACCAGCCAATGCAACGTGTTCTCTCTGTTTGTATTTGTATGTATCAAAAAAATTGTGATGCGATTCTCCAACGGTGTGGTGCACAATTATGCATGCAGTATGCAGCAGTCCAACAAGTCTTCAAAAGCTGATTGCAAGGAAGGGAAGAGGAAGATCCCAAATTAGTTGCCAAATCACTGCATTTAACAGTGAATTTAGGACGACACAGTTACGCATCAAATCTGTTCGGCTGCTTTTGCGTCGACTTCAAAAACTTCGAGAGCTGATCGAGTGGAAATCGCACGTTGTTGTAAAAATTGATAACAATGATGAGCGAAGAATGATGTGTTTCCGCTGAAATAAAAAAAACATACAGCAAATGAGCATACATATATGAGATTTATAGCTCTTGCTACTCCTCTTACAAAAGAGACAAGCGTGAATTTTATATGAATAAACCATTTACATTATGCCAATATGCCGAAAAATGAGATGGAAAATGCAATTCTATAATCATGGCACTGTGCACTCATTATAATCACAATAAAATTCAGGTTATTTGGACTTCTCTGCATACTTCATCTAAAAATACATATATGCTGTATGCGTCTATTGGTTAAGTGTGTAACCGGATCGATTTGTATTTCGTGTATTGTATACGAATCATACTGTAAAGCTGTTTACAGCTACTCACACTCAATTACAATTTCCACATCGTTTGGTACCACGTTAACATTATTGTGCACAACCAATGCGAAGCAACAGCAATCAAATTCTTTTTCAAGTAGCACCAGTATGCACTTCACTTCTAACGTTTGCGTATCGATGATCAACTTCCTGATTCATCGTTTGTCCTAAAATGCAAAATCACGAGCACTTGTTATGTCATTATGTCAAGCAGAGGGAGGATGAGAATGGATGGAAATTCATGCCTCATGAAGCACGTCCATATGTCAATTTGTCCTGTCAAAAAGAGTTAAATGGAAACACTCAAAACTCCACGTTTCCTCCTCCACATTCGCGTAAATGCGTGCAGACGAATGAGATTCTAAAATTCTAGTTCTAGCGCACATGTTAGAACATCAAATAATAAACTCAGAATCTGTTTTCACATGCCGATTATACTTATTCCAGTTCCGCCCATCAAATTCCACACACGATCGACAGATATATCGATGTATATAATGTAGGCCTATACATTCCGCTACAATAAATTAGCAGCTGGAAACTTGGGATGAGTAACAATACTCCACACTCCAGCATGAAGCCAACAAAAAAGCCCGAAAGATATTACACAATCACAGGCACGACCACCGAATCTTATCTATTACTGCTAACAAAATTGTCACCGCTAGCGAATACACAATTTGCCACTTGTAAAATGACCAGAATATGAATGTGAAATTAAGACAAAATGTGATCAATTCCTAATCATTCTTACATCTCCACTGCCAAAGTGTCGTAGTGTGCATGAGCGCAGCAGTCGTGACGAATGAATGTTTTTGCACATGTATCTGTATGAGAATGTGAGTGATGGAAAAAAGGAACCCTTTTACTTAAATGTGCATATACCTTTACCTGCACGGAATTGTCATTTTATTACACTGCTCGTCTATGTTATTAAGAATGCTCAACTTTGACCGAGTCAATACTCTCAACTCAGATCAAAGATTCCTTCATGCTTTCGCAACACATGGGCTATCTGGTAAAGTGTAAATGCAGATGCTCAAATGAACATAGACATAAAATCCACCTGAAGTGCATCGTTTCGCACATTTCATTCACTTCACATCAATCATGCCATGCATTATATGAACACATATATATATACTCGTAACGTCGTAACTGTATTTTAACTTGTGGTCTATATTGTTTGTGAAAAGTAAGTAAAAGTATCCAAGTTCAAGTCATCTACATTTTGTAGATCCAATTATTCCGTTATTTCAACCAATGCAATTTGTTGTGAGTTTGTGAGCGGGGTTGGGGCTGGGACAGTGGACATTTATTACACCCTACCCCCACAAATGTGCATTTATGATTATACGGAGGAATTTTGTCGTTTTGTGTGACAGCAGATTCGCATAGGCACGGTCAACGTGTAACATATCCATTGTAAATCGCAGTTTCAATTCGTATTGTTCGGAATTTTTAACTTCCAATTTCAGTTTAACATTCACAAAATGTTGTTGTGAGATTATTTCACACGGCACTCAGCAAAAAGCACTGACTCATAAAGAAATGTCAAGTCTCACATAAAGAGTCCTGTTTGCCATATGCCTGCATGAACTTCCAAAACTCAGAGGCCTTTGAATTGAGATTCGCAATTTGCGACCAGAATGGAATCCATTCAATATTCACATTCTCATGAAATTACAAGACATATGATTGAAATTTTATGTTACAAGTGGAACGTAAAATCTGTGTACGTTTACACATTGTGCTAATAGTTATGATGAGATGGGAATGGACGAGCGTTTGCATGAAAACACAAAACACTGCGTATGAACTTCACATAACATGCGATCATAATAATGATGACGACGACGAAGGGCTCTGCTCGGCTGTGAACTAGACATTCACACATTTAATTCCCACAGGTCGAATGGATTTTTTCAGTCGCAAAAGAAAAAGTGCTTAGATTGAAAACCCATTAACTTTGAGTCTCTTGTAGTATGGACTATGGACTTGTAGCAGTTGTAGCACAAAAATTAAGCCGCAAATACCTATCATTATTATACAAACGATATATTGGTAGCTGGTAGCTCACATTATCATATTAATTATGCATGTATGTATAAATAGTATCCATTAAAACAACACTTCACATATGATATAGACCTCATAAGTTTCGATGCTATAATTATACACAGAAAGCTGCTAGAGCTTCTCAGTGTCTATTGAGTATTGTCGTATTGTCTATAATTTAATGGTTGGTGACAATGAAGATGAACTAACCCAATAAAACTACGAAAAAACCTTCCAATTCCAAAGTATGCCAACAAATTGTGATAGATTGACGAAAATTATTTTAGTTAGACCTACACGATTTTGGATAATAGATTATCGTTATGTTATACAAGATGATCATGTCAAACGATTTTGCAAAGTATTCTCCATCTACGTGTTTCTGTATACAACACAGCACATTGCATGGATTATTGGAAACTGTACTTTCCGAAATGAACTATGATGAACTGAAAGTTACACCCTACCTACACCGGTTCTAAAATCCCTATGATTATCATAGCTTTACAAACACGAATTCGCACAATGCGTAATTACGCAACATATTGGTTGGTTGTTGATTTGATCACTACACTACATCCTAAATGCTTATTTTCCTCGGCAAAATTTGTACACTTTCATTACCTTGGACGTTCTGCCTGTGTCTGTTTCTGTTGGCAGTGTTGGCTTGGCCTGCCTGTGTTAACTAACACCTACGCACTGGAGCAATTATGAGCCGTAATTTCTACCGATCCGAGAATTAGTTGAGAATTTGCTCAAAATACCAATTATCCTTCATTACATACACACCAGGGACTCATTAATTTGCCATAAGTCCCACCTGAAGATCTGAAGAACCCATTTAGGTAATTTGTAATATCATCAAGATTTCAGAAACTCAGACTCATAAGGTCGATTTTTGAATTTGGTCATATTAACGTGTATATGTGTATGAAATATGAATGGATGGATGGAATACATATACACATTCACATAATCCAACTTGGATTATCCAAGATGAACTTGCAGTTGCATACTATGGTATTATTACTATGGTATTAATTTTGAAACATGTTCGGAACGATGTATATAACGTCCAAGGTCCAAGAGTAAAGAGCAAAGTAATATTGTTACTGTTACATTTGTTATCATGTATTTAAGGTTAATGGTGCATTATTCGTTTTTACAACAAAACAATTACTTACACATTATATGCATAGCATATTTATGATACTTATGATAGAAACTTCTTCTAGGCTTGGGCTTGACTAGAACTTAAATAACTTGCCAATATATTATATTATCGTATATAGTTTACCATTACTTGGCACGCTGAGACAAGATATATATTTGCAAGTACTATTACAAGCATCCGTCCGACGCGGCGACAATGACACTGAAATATGTGCATCTAATGCTGTAATCGTGTAATTCATGATTCGTTATCGTTTTAATTAGAAAATGTCACTGCTACCGAGTACCGAGACCAAAGGACTGCTGATCGTTGTGATGATGAGTATCTATATATTCTATCTTCTATCTGTTTATAACTAATTGTAAGACTAAACTACTTCCAATTCAAAGATATGTATGTAGTATGTACACGTTGTTGTGTTGTGATCATGATCATGAGTTCGTACATGGTTTGCATGTGTATGTGTAAGATTTTCCAGATCATCAAAAATCAAGGTTACGCTACCCGAACAGTAAGCACGCAAACCGAGATTCACGAGACGACACGCAGACGCATTGTATTTATATCAATGTTGATGATGTGCATGCATGATGACTGATTAACTGCGGCTAGAAATTATGTTCAACTGTTCAAGGACACAATTAACAGAAGTGTACGCATTATGGAGCTGACTCCGGCATTGACAATTAAGACTTTTGGATCCACTACCAATAGCAGTACCAAACTTTGTAGTTTGTTAGTTTGTGCATAATGATATGATACCGGTACCGGAAGTATGATACGATGAAGCGAAGGAACACGGCGCAATTAATAAGTGCTTTTAAAATAGTGCATTTAAATTAAAACACCTGCCAGCAGAAGTTTCCATTTCCATGTATCAAGCAAATCATAAGATCAGCGATAACCATAAGCATGTCAATATTTTGAATTTAAAGGGATATGTTTAATTCATAAATACTAAATTATCTGAATCGCATCACGCATATACGTTTTGAGAAAAGTTTTAACTTTGCTCTGGATGATTATGACTAATTGTAAGTACAAAATAGATTAATGCAGGCCGCAGGGTTTGGGTTATTCAATTATTGTGATTTTATTGATGTTGGATGTAGTTACCAGATGATGTCTTAGTTGGAGTCTAATGAATCTAAAATCTAATTCAGACAGAGAAATTTGAGAGAATGACGAATGACGAACACTACTTTTCTTGGTCAATATGTATGGTCAACGAATGACAAAAGGCAAGTTAATGATTATAAATTATGAAACTATCCTACCCTAGCCATTTAAAAATGTGGAAGAAAAATAAAATGAAGTAAAATTGTTACCTCTTATCTCTCTGCAGAATTAGAATCCAGTCCAGATCAAAAGGTAGATTGTAGGTGGTGATTACAATTAACAGTTATGGAATTAGTTTTCCTTCCAAGGTTGCTGGTTCGAAAGTCTTTCCTTGTTTGTATTGCACAGTGACAGAAGTCGGAATGTTTCGAAAATTACCACACTCGAACCAACGATGAACGAAGACTTGATTACTTCTTTTCTTTGGCTTATGTACTCAAAGTAAAACGAATTGAACTAACAGCAATGATTAAATTAGAAAAGTGTAATGGACGTAATTGCATTCTACGTGATTGAAATTATTGAAAAGTAAAAAATTATGTGATCAACTAACTAAATTAAATGATGAACTTTTGTATATATTTAATTAATTAGGAATGAAACACTTTGAACTTATGTTTTACCACAACCAGCAGCTGATATTTTGAACATTGGAATGTGAAGTGTGTGCAGGGTCACTTACACTTAAATTGCATTGCCCACCGTTTAAAACAGTTATTTCATTAAAATGACAAAATAAAAACCTCCAACTTCCACATGTCACATGTGATCGCTCTCAACCCAATAAAAAAGTTAAATGAACTCGTAAAAACAGATTTGTTCTTGTTCTGGCGTCCCCATCCTTCTCCTCTTTTTCCCCTGTCACCTGTTCATTCTCACATCACACTTGACTTGCTAACTGTCGAAACTGTCACAATAAAAAACTAATTAACCGACTTGTACCCGAGCACCTCCCAATATAAAAATGCAGTCTCACAATCGTACCTCAATCCATCAAATCAAATCATTTTTTTATCTCCAATCCACCCACACACCTTTTCATTGATGAATGATGATCAGCTTTTTTCCAGGTAATATCACACCTCCAATTTACTAGCTTCTTGTATTATACACATTTAATTTAATTAAACAACCTGCACCTGAATGAAGACTTTTATGTGGATTGGATTCGATAATGATATATATTTTTTCGTGGAATGAAAAACAGACGTCCTGCGAAAAAAAAATTGGATTGCAGTTGTTGTTGATGTTGTACTATGATTATACCTATGCACAAATCACACACATTTCGCTCACTTTACATTAGAAACATATTTGAACAATACAATTGAATAAAAATTTAGTCCTCTCCTCTCGCCACTCTCCATCATCTAGTCTTCATTTTAGTACATAATTTGACATTGGTTCGGGATGTGGATGTGGTGATGATGATATTAGTTTGGATATGATGTGTGCAATATGCAAGAAGTGTGTGTGTGTGTGTGTGCAAATTAAGCCGTGTATACACACCGTATGTCCGTTCCGTCAATGAAGGTTTCCGTCTGATGATGGGATTTTCATAGAAATCCAAATCCACCAAATAAAAACTATATATCCACGACCACATCACATATTTTTTATTTATATGTACGTCCACACTCAACTCCACGCATCCACATCACATCAAAATTCCGAGACCAATCTTACCTTTGCCGAAGTGATATGTTTGCAGTGTGCAGAGACTGCATAAAACCATACATACGATATGATGCGAGTAGAGCTTTAACACTTTTTGGATGGGAGGAAGCGTATTGTCTAAATGAACTTGTGTGCAGAGGTATATTACGTGAATCAAAAGGATGAGTGAGATGAAGTTTCAGGTTTAAAACAAGCATGAAGGGAAAGAATCTGTTCACAAAATATTAAGCTTGAGCTTAAGCCAATGAAGTGGGGTAGATTTAAGAATTTCACAATTTCCAATCACTTCACAGATTTATGAGCATTCGTGTATTTTTGGAGTTGACTTGAAAAGAGCAAATATTTGTCCGGAGAGGATTCGTGTCAAGTTCATCTCATTCAGATGCGTTGACGAGCCTCTCTCGTCTCATGTAATATACATATCATCATCATTTGTACATATAATATTACTTGCATAAAAGGCATGTTATGTATGTATTTTGTGGGTAATGACAGAGAAAAAAGTTTGCGGATTGGATGCACACACAAACAGACTCATATAAAATACACCTGCTGTTTCTTGTAGGATGTTGGAGTGAGCGAGTTAAAATAAAATGAGTTTAAAGGTACATGTCATCTACAGCATCATTTCATGCAGGTATATCCCAATGGAATGGACATGGACCTTGGCATGGTCTGGTCTGATATGGTGAAAACATATATATATTGCCCTTCTCTGTATTATTCTAGAGGAGAGAAAATTTGCCTAGTTTGTGTACACAATCTTGGGTACTCGGCTCTATGTGTTTACTCGGGGATTCAATTCATATCCAATCCAATCCACCTAAGGTTCCATTAGAATCTTGCACAACCTTGTGTTTCCACTCTATTTTCAAGATCCTGAAAGGTGTTGTGTGTGCTCTCTGATGTGCAGTTCATGCGAGAGCCACTTGAACCAGAACATACGTACTGCGGGTTGGTTGGTAGGTTGGTACTCGTATTTCAGAGAGAGAGTGGATGACGGTGATGGTCCCGTTTGAATGTTGAACATGTAGACAAGTGTTAGCGTGTTGTAGGTTCGGTGTCCATTGTATTTGCACAGACGAGTTGTCAGAAGAGCAGAATGCAGAAGAGAGGCGAACTCAACGCCTTCAATGCAAATGCGAAAAGGAAGGGGGGAAGAGCAGGTACAACAGAATGTCTACCTCTCAAATTCATCCGTAGAGTCATTTTGTAGAGTTGTAGTTTGAGAAGAGCACAAAAAATGTGTATATACATATGTGTGTACCTATTGTATGTTTGCACGCACAGACAAGATGAGAATGACAGGTGTAGATGAGAAGATGAGAACGAGAACAATGCGGATAGACGGTTTCACAAAGACTATTTGTAGCAGTTCATGAGTCTAAATACTGCATATTAGTATATGTAGTTTACGATTTGTGTTAATCTTATGCATTTTAGGGATATCTATGGGATGTGATGCAAGAGAGATTTTATTTTTTGTATGTGAAAAAATGTTTCCGTAACTGTTTCTATATAATATAATCTCTTTCATTTCCAAGAGGTTAACCATAGCTAATAGGCAATTTGCAAGTAATATATTAGCGGTTTATATCTATGTTCTCTCGTCATAAAAAGAGAATTGAGATGAGGTTTCTAGCTTTGCAGTCGGCGATTCAAGCCCCACTCTTTTTAGTCCTTCATACACCTGTCATACACACACTTGTGTCTGTGTGTGCCTATCTACTGAACGACAATCGAATGAGCTGTAACCCTAAATAATATTCTGTAATTACTAGATTTTGAATACAATAAAAGACATTATTCTGTGAGTCTGGTCGTGGTCTGTTTCCAAATTACCAAAAAATCTCACACAAGACTATTATCCACAATTGACAATAAAAACATTCTCATTCTCTGTCGAGTACCTCCATCCCGATGGATGGTGACGTGGGCACATGGAACGAATGAATGAATTATCTCAAGTTGCAATGATTTGGCCATTATATTATGCCGGTTTAAATCTGCGTTGATTGTGTTCGTACTATGTATTCACCTTGCCATGTCCAAAAAATTCTTTTGTATGAATTATATTTTATATGAATTATACTGCATGGTTTGTCTGTGAATTATATTTTGAATGCCTAAGGGATATTTTAGCAAATTTTATTCGCATGTGAACTGAAAGTGACATTGAATATTTTGTAAAGAAGAGAGACAAGGTTTTGTTATCACAGCCAAGCCAGTTGTTATAATACTTTTATGTAGTTCGGGAATATGTCACACGCTTGAACAATACTTACAATGCTTATAATCGAATTCATGTTCTCCCTCAAAGTATCCATTCATATTAGCAAAAAATGTAATACAGATTGATACTTTAAAGATTGCAATATAATTGCATGACAAGCGGACAACAATGATAAATACGACATAGTGTAGCATATGAACATCCCGAACTCTAATCTTCGATTATTGGCAGGAATGTTGTGCCTTGTGTGTGCGGATTTATGACCACAATATTATTATTGTGTGAGTCAAGTTATCATTAGTTGAGTATGGGAAAATCTTCCACGTAGACTCACATGCTCACAATATGAATTGTTACAACTGAATGATGATCTGCTGCACATGTGTACGTACTTTTCGATTAAACGTGTGAAACTGGCTTGCTATTATTGCCATCCATGTGATGTATGCTGTATATATGAACGTTATTATCTATCGTTTCTTAGGTTAGGTGGAGCCATATCACGTCTGCCTTATGGAATATGGATTTGATTTGGGTATATAGATTAGTTTTTTTCCATTCTACAAATAAATCCGGATGAAGTGGTCATTAATAATATTCAGGATTAGGTTGGAGTGACGCTTCCGTTTTTCATTCGAATAATAAAATGAACAGGTACTTAATTCCTGTTGTAAACTAATGCACAAAATTATGCAAAAATAGACAAAACGATAGTGCTTAAATTCATGCTTTCAGCAGTCATTGCAATCAACGAGGAAAGGTATTCCAAAACAAATCAAAAATCATGGACCAAAGATCAAATCAATTGAATTGCTTGTAGTGTGAGAAGTTAAGTTATGCAGTGTAGCCGTGTAGCCCAAACAATCAAAGCGTTCTGAAAATAAACATGTTTGCATGATAATGTCGGAATTTGTATAGAGTACCATCTGGAGACTATAATCTATATAAATAAATTGATCTCTGTCTGATTTGTAGAATCAGCAAGTAGAATATATCACAAGATGTGCTTTATTAGATTGTTATACAATACCTCACTTCCGCACGCCTTGAGAAAATTTAAACTTAAATATTTTTAAAGCGCTTTACCGTCGAATTATCTAATCCAAGTATCAAATTAAAATGGTGTTACTATACCGTATTAAATCCGAATCTGACCATTAAGTCGTTACTGACACGTTTACAGCAGAAATACAAGTTTACAAGATTTTAATATGCATGTTATTACATTTATTTTGTTAATGTGAGCAATTTAAATCTATCAAATGAAAAATAGATGTACAACAATGAACTCTACAACAGTGTAGCAATATTTAACAAAACCTACATTATGCTGTGTGTAATGTGTGGGTTTTCACATGTTTGTCCAACGCAGAAGGGATGAAGAACAGAACGTAATTTCCCGTAACACGACTAAAATATTTTAGAGTTCAAATTTCCACTATCATTTTCTAAATATATTGATATCCAGAATCCAGGCAGGAAACTTCTAAATCCGTAGTTTATAAGATTCGAGGAGTTTTACGTGGTTTTCTTTCTTTATCCTGCCAACATCTCAAAGAGTGTAAGTACGTAGAACCCCGAATCACGAACTTATTTTATAGCATTTTTTGGAGAAAGGGTAGAAGCTCCGTGTCAGCCGTGGAAAGAGAAGGCTAAACCAGCAACCTATAGCTTGCTTCAATCTCAGCTCTGGATTTGATCGCATCGTGTCAAAAGTACTATAAGCCAGCACTTTTGCTTTCCAAAAAGCATATTGCTCATGGAGCTTGGGGTGAATTCTGGAAAAGGGGAGTCCACAGGTAAGCGATCGAAGAGAAAGCCGGAGAAAGAGAGGCTTGGCATTGGATGATAAAGGGTAACTTTAGTTCAATACAAGAGGAGGAGTTTTTTCTTGGATCAACCGTGATCCGGCAAGCCAAAAAATATCCCTTCGACTAGCAAATGTATATATAGTCGTTTGAGTAATATCTGGCTACCTAAAGCTATCATGACTATTGCTTTCTAAACCTAAGAAAAGGACGGGAAAAGTCGGACGGGAGTGATGCAGGGGATATGATGCTGATAACTTGTCTAAAGTAAATTTTAACTGTAAAATCTCACTTGACCGAAGCAAAAATGAAGACAAAATTTAGGGGTTGTTCCTTGCAGCTTACATTTTAAAGCAGCACACTATGATATGATTGGCATTAATGTTAGCAGAATAAAATTGATGCAAAATCAACCAAGAAAATGCTTCACGAAATTTTTTACACAAAACTTGAGGCAATGATTTATTTATTTTTTGTTTTTAAGGAAAACGCTTGCAATAAGTTAGCTTTTTTCAATAAATTATTAACTTAAGACAATTAGCACAACGAAATCGAGGAGAAATAGGACCATGTAAGAAGATATTTAAGGGGAGGAGGACATATCCAGGGTACCTTCGGCAGAGCTGGCACCTGATCCTTGAGCGTTGGAGTTAGATGACTGGCCCAACTGAGCATTAAGCCCACTGATGTGAGCGGCGATACCATGGATTGAGGTAGCTTCACCATTGTATCCAATAGACTGAGCCACCAAAAGTTGATCTGCGCCGTTGTTATCAGTGACTTCAGCAATGACGGCTCCTTGTTGAACCACAGCAAGATCGTCACTGAGCACGATGACGTGTGCGGGAAGTTCATCAGTGGTAGATCCCCATCCGCTTCCCCAGCCGGATCCAGGTTGAGTCCATCCTGAATCACCCTGGGCAGCCAAATGTTCAGCGTGACTGGTACCAGCGGCTCCATCACCAATTCCAGCAACAGATCCTTGAGTCTGGATGACTTCAGTACTGCCTGTAAATCAGAGGAGATTTCAAAATCAAAATTAGTCTGTCTTCACGTTGCTAAATTTCGGTTTTACATTTACAGAAGGAAACCGATTTTGTATTTTATGATGGCACTTACGTCTGTAACGAATTGGTTCAGCAATGACTGCAACGGCGAGGGCGAGGAGAATTGCGGTGGTGTAAGCCATTGTGGCTAAAAATTTGGTTTTGAGTGTAAGATTGAAATTGAGTGAATGAGATGGTGACTGTAGCAAATTTTGAAGTCGAATGATTTCTCTGGGTACTTGAGCAGCCTTATATACCTCCCAAGTGAGGGCAAAGACCAGTCGGGTCAATCATTTTGAGGAAGAATGGGCAGCCTTTTTAAGGTACTTAAAATAGTAAAAATAGAGGGATTAAAATATTCACGAAAAAGGGGTGTACCTCTCCAATCCGAAGTAATTCGCTGTGGACAAATGTATATATTTTTAGTTAAAGGGTTTCGTCGTATCATCAATGGAGAAGAAGGAAACAACGACACATTCTCTCGTTTTGTGTGCACAGTCGGCCCCTTGGCATTTAAATAGTTATTTTTAAACTAAAGGCTTACGACGTCTGGACTGACGAAACAACAGCGCTTTGTCCATTTACTGTTTGGGACAGTTCGTGGTCTTCTGAAAAACTCTCTTAAACAATCCCTTCCAAATATACTCTCAATGCGCTGTTGTTTTAACTACTTGCTTCACACGCTCCACATTATTTAAATCCAGTACAATATCCACACACATTCCGGTATTTCATGAGCAAATATGGAATGACCATTGGAATTCATTGTGCTTCAATTGTAACTTGATTTGGCTACGTTTTAAGAACTACCCTCGATCGTTCTGGCGAGCATGATTTTTGAAACATGTAATTTTACTAAATGCATTGAGATGTGAGTGGCACAAATAACATCATAAATGTATGCTACTTTTGGTTTTATTTGTAATTCTCCCAGTATCAATTTATTATTCGAATCTAATCTAAAATACATATTTAAAATGTTATGTAGAATAGTTTCATGATGCATTTATCATGCTCCAGATATATATTCTTATCAATCGATGCTAATATTTCAAACTAAATTGAATTAATGTTACTTCCTTGAAGTCGACGTATTTGGTGTAAGATGATAACTGTTTTGGAATGGAAGCATCTAAACTGAGTCACTTCCTCCAGACTTGGTCTCACCTTCACCCTTATTCTACCCTTCCACTACTTTTCTTGTTCCGTTCCAGCCGTCCAGAGATAGTATCCTTGATCCACCATCCAAGGCACTGCTCGTGCTCCCCATATTTCCAGAGAAATGTTCTAGTTGCCCCAGTTGAATCCAGTCTATCCCTGTATTAGTAATGGGTGCGTAATTCATGATAACGGAGATTTTAATAATTCGGATTCTTATGAAATTACTTGTATATCACAGATTATACAAAGGCCCACATTATGAATCTTCACTATTTGCTGAGGTGACTTGTATCTTGTGTGCTGCTAGTTAGCGCCTTTCACACTTTAGAACCCAAGGAATCACCATTCGAAGAGTGGTTGGAACATTCGTAATCATTCGACGCCAGTTAAAAACATTGTAAGTAATCTTATTAAGGTATGTAGCGCAGGTAAGTACCTTTCTTGTCACATTCACATGACGTTATTTCTGCATTGGACATTGGATGAGACAAACTATTATCGATTCGTGATAGTGGATTGAATTAAAATGTTTGGTTCTATTCCGAATCTTTCCGAAACCCAGTAGCCTTCCCTTTCCTTATACTTCCCACGGAAATTTGTAAAGTAAATATACAAATTGGAGAGCTCATTGAAATTACTTGAAACTATAATTTTAATGTCTAGATTTTATAAATCATCGGTATGCCCCTCTAAACCAATAATCAACCCTTAGTATTTCATTAAGATATGATATACGTTTTAGTAAACCTAGCATGTCCTAATGTGTGTGTATACTGATTCTTCCACAAAAGTCGCTCGGAAGCCCATCTAGATTTACAGTTTTTGTGTGCCACCACTCCCCAGTCACTAAAATTTGAGACTTGACTGTCCGTAACAGGGATCTGCTACATTTAACGTCCACTTCCATCCAACCCTAAATGTTCTTGTGCCGTACTTTGTGCCCGTCCGCACTACAGCAGAAGAAGAAGGTGCGTTTCTCCACAACTTCACACCAGCACATTATGTTTTGTGTATAATAATATGATGGCTTTATGACATGTTTAAGCCGAGTAAATGCTTAACTATGGTTCTATATTATAAGAATATATTTTATGGCTTTTGCGAGTTAGAACTTTGAAACTTGAACACCGATGCTGGGCAGAAAAACGAAGACGAAGAGTACATCAAATGAGTCAAAATTCTCTACTCTGAAATAAACTAACCAAGGCAAGGAGTTGGCAGACCTACATTTCCTTATTCAGAATGGAGTGAGAGTTAAGTAAAAAGTACCTACACACGTGTTCTACTCCAACAAGAATATATGTCTGTTTGCAGGTTCCTATTTAGATACCTTCATCCGTCGTCCTCTTGCACACACGCATCTGGAATCATTATTTGATTAATACACTTCATTTACGCATGTATTCATATAGTACGAGTGCACTACATTGTGAAGAGTAGAATTGCACAATCTCTGTTACCGTTTCAAAAATCATTCTGGTGGTTCACACCCGAGAGCAAAGCAGTATTGTAGCAAACTTGAAAACTTGTGTATTTTGCATAGTTGCATCCAGAATGTTACACAACAACACACATGTAATTTCTTCATATAAATGTTCGCCCGATGCTGCTCACCACCAAAACAACTATTCCAAATTATTATTTTGTTGGGTTTTGTATTTGACTCTGAATGTATTTGGTTTTTAGCCATGTCAGCAGCAGTCAACACAGCCTTCCTTGCTCAATCTGGAAAATAGCATGAAGATGGGGAATCGCTCAAAAATTACGCCTTTTCATGTCACGAAGTATAAATGAAAAGTACATGTTGCGATTTTTACCAAATGTTCCATACAACCATACATTTTTACTTTTTGGGTTTTATACTTCGTGTTTCGTGTAGGACTTTTAAAGCGAACCAAGTATGATGGATCGCGCTTTGTATTACATAATGAGCATAAAAGAGCATAATGAACATATAAAGACCGATGCAGATGCAAACAGACTGGGGAAAAATTCTAAGAACTATGGCAAATCAAAGAGAATATATGAACGAATCCTCTTCTCCAATGAAGTGGGCAAATGAGTAACTCTGCAAGAATGCATGTGAAGAACACATTTTTTTAACGGAGAGAGAGGAAAGGGCATGACTTTTTTTTCCTACAAGAGCACCAAAAGCAGTACATCCAGGACTGATTTCATTATTTCCTCCCGATTGTACGTATATGCATATTCTGTACCGACTTTAGATATGTTTGAACAGTGAATTCTGGTGGTTTGGTTTGCTCTGTACACACAGTCTCATTACTTACACACGATATACAAAAGACGCATGTATGCAATCACTCAAAGACTCAAGTACTGAGAGAGATCCAAGTATCCGTCCATTCTCGGGTGTGTCTACTCCCACCAACAAAAGTGCTAACAAACCAACCCTACAAGACATCTCTCCCACTAATAGATCCTTTCTTTCGCCCTCGCATTTTCCTTTTTTTTCTTACTTAACATTTTCCTAATGCACAGTCACGAAACCTACCTTGAGCACATTCACAAACAGCGAAATAATATAATACGAGAGAGCGAATAAGTTTGTCGTTTGGTTTGTTTCCTCGCGTAAGATACGCGATATACACATGTGCCCGTAATGCACAAAGAGATGACTCGGAGTGGAGGAGTCTCTTACTTAAAAAATCTGCCTTGTGTGCATTGTAGTCATCATTGCCACGCCGCCGCTTGGAAAACGGTTTTTGTTGTTTTGACTCTCTCGTAAAAGGTTGACTTCTTGGGCAAACTGTACGTATGAACTAGTACTCAAATCTTAAAAGAGATTTCATCGTTTTCATTACATCATTTAATAGGTAATAAGGTAAGGACCTTATAAAACGGATAAAATGTTGACGCTCACGATGATGTGATAGTATATGTTGATGACGCTATCCTTATTACAATTCTTCACTTCAGAGAGAGCTCTTAGCAGACTCCTCGTTACGTGTGCTTTTTTTGTAATGCACAATATACACTTATGCATCTTCTTGTATTTCATATAGCGCAGCGTTGTGGTTTGGTTATACACACTTGCACAGTGCACATATTGCATGATTAGCTTTGCTTGCAAGCAACATCATCATCATCACCACCACCATCATCCTGAAAGGAAACAAGTAAAAGATCAAGACGCTTCACCCACAACAAAACATCACGAAAAAAACGGCCATCGTCATCATTATCAGGCTGTTCTAAAAAGTGGAGATGTACGAGAAGTGCAGACGCACACGAGCCGTCGTTCTGTGTACACACACATCGCACATCATCATCCGCTTTGTGGTCAACCAGAGAATATAACTAAACTACACTATTTTCACTGCCTCTTCTACAACGACGATACGAACGACGCTGCGCTCTGCTCCTACTTTGTTATATCAAGTGCCTTCCATTGACAAGGTCCTCTGAGTAAGTTTGCATATCGTGACATAATTTTTGTTTCTAATCGGGTGGCAAATCCAATAAAAACACATTAGCGATAAGCTCTTAGACAAAAAGTATATATGCAATATGTAACAAACGAGCTTTATGATAAAAAGTGCATCTTACAACTAGAATACAAAATATATATTTGATATAGTGTTCAGGTAGGTCTATTCGAGTTTTGATGCACACAACAAAAGTAACAAAGTAGCTCTTGCTGATGATTTGATGACAACCAATCCAACGACTCATAAACGAAGAAGATCGCCAGCAGAGTGTTCAGCCCTAGTAATTCATATGCAATTTTCATAAATTCTCTTTACGTGTGGAGTTGGACATCCTCCCATATTATAATATTGTTTATATCTGATATCAGTTCAGTTCACATGTTTTAGTGTGTGTGTGCGTAAAATAAATGGATTGGTGAAGTGCGATATCTTCCACTTGTGTTCATGTTGACCTCCACCGAATCGCCTTCAATCGATCAACCATGACAATCGTTTTCACTGACTAAAAGTAGCTTAAGTTGGCTGATGAAGTGAGTGAGCGAGAAATCATATTGTGCCCTGCACAGCACACATATTTGTGATCTGCGTATTCCTGAGAGCCACAAGTGCCTTTTACTGTGACAATTTGCTAGTCAGTCAGCGTCAGCCAATCGCTCAGCATCATACATCGAACAAAGTTGCAAAAATATAATATCTTCAATTGTGATGCTGACTGGACTGGTCTCACTCCCACAATTACCTTCATCTTCACAATCACAAGCAAACAAAAAAGTGTTACTTTAGTTTAGAGCGAGAGGATCTTTTTCCTGTTGAGATTGGCATTGGATTGGATTGCCTTTGGTGTATATTCTCAACTCACAAGTGGGTGGATTAGCTACAAGCTACAAAAGTTTTGCTATTTTGTGTTATGACGTAAACTTAATTTTAAAGCGCTACATAGCACACGTACGGAGGAGCTTGGCAAATATCATACACAACTCGTACCGTATACCCTGGATGCGAATGCTATATACGCTGTGCATGCGCCGACCTGGAATTTCAAGGTTTGTTTAATTTGCGATCTGCAACTCTTATTGTATTTTCTTAAACTAAGACATAAAGCTTTAATTTGTCTACAAAGAAAAGATTCATTACGAAGATAACATTTTGAATGGAGTCACAACGACATGTACGTAACACGTAACACAGAGCACATAAAAGCATGAAAAAAATTAGGACAGCATGTCTTGTCTTTCTTCATTTCGTGTATCATCAGATACTCATGCGTAAAAGAAAAGTAGAGTAGGTATTTTTACAAATGTAAACTCGCGTGTATTCCTTTTTTCGCTTATAGCACTCTCTTCTTCAAGATATTCATCAGTCCTATAAATATCTGCCAATAAGATTGCAATACTTATTTACAATACTATACGCTGACAACAACACTGAGAAAAGGAGAAGGAGAGGAAAAATCGCATATTTACAAATTGAATAAAATGACATACTGCCATCAGTCAGTCAGTCAGCGAAAAAGGGAAAACGCATGATTTTCTTTTTTCGTGTTACATTACATACATAAATATCCGAATACTTGGTCGGCCGGAGATACTTGTTATTGGCACAAGTAAAAGTGAATAGGTTTTGGATGTGTCATGAAAACGATACAGTTAAAAAAGTAGCCAAGTCAGTGGAAAAGGATTTCCGGTTTTATTTACTTAGCCTCAAAACGATCCCTCATCCTCAGCCTTTTCTTCTTCCGTTCTTCTTCTTTTCTTGACTCTTGGCTCAATTGGCTTGCAGACCCAAGAAAGAGTAAAGATTCTCCTCTGTCGATGATAAAGATGACGATAAATCGTTAAAAATGTATATAAATATTTAAGGTTTTTTCCGAGGACTGGAACAATCCCGGTTGGGAATTGCGAAATATGATCGGATATTTTGAGCGGACTACATAACGACACACTCTGTCCACGGTTATTTTAGCAAAACACTTATTTTGCAAAATGTGATTTTGAAAAATATGACCCGAAGGAAAATTTAAATGAAGCTTTTTTCATATATCCGAAGAGTGCGTAGCGAAACGTGTGAATGGAAAGTGATCATACATATTCGCTGTCGCACCGTCGGCTACACAGATAATTTCAGTTCTCTCATTTCACGGAGTCAACCATACATATTCTCCCCCTGGCAAATGCACAAGTAAAAAGTGTGGGTGGGAAGAGGAAGCTGGTTGCTTATGTTGGAACTTGTTGTCGACACGACTCTTCTCTTGCTTCTCTTGTGTGCCTCGCTTGTATAATTTAAATCTAATACACACGTATTTTCATGTGGAGATGTGCAATGGGCTCGGGATCCATGTTTCTCACCCACAGAACCAGTCACTGTTTCTAGCATATCGATCTCTCTCTCACTCTCAAAAAAATATTTTTTTCTGTCTCTCTCTCGAGCAACTGAATCTAGCTTTTCTACTCGTATATAACTTTAGTAGGTCTTCCGCTTCTCTCTCTCTCTCGCTTCTCTCTCCCTTCCTCTTCGTCTTTACTGAGATTGTGACCGTCGTACTCTTACTTTTCAGTAGGGAAAAGCTTGTGTCTGGCTCCGCCGCTCTGGTGTAAACGAAGGGGAAATATGCACACGGCTCATCATCATGATCATCATCACAGTCATCCTAAGTATACGTTATGGCACAAGAGGAGACGGCTCTTGTGTATCTTGACTGGATGTGTGTGAAGCAGGAGGAGAAGGGAGAGAAGAACTCTACTGAAAAGCACAGGATATTTTCCGAATGGTAGGAAAAAGCAATGAGAAAACTTTCCGATCTTGTGTATTCCATCCGTACTCCAATTTCATACATACATTTTCTCTGCTTTTGCTCTCTCTCTCTCCGTTTTCCCCTTGTTTCGGCTTCCCTATCCCGTTTGTAGTTTGAAAACGGTGTGTGTCTGTAAAAACTTTCTGAGAAGGGAGAAAAAAAGGAAAAGCGTAGGGATATGTAATATATTATGTACTTGTGTAATGTGTGCTATGGGCATGTGAAAGTGTAGAGTACACACACACTCTCTCTCTCTTACTCTCTGTCGGTTGTAATATGTCTGCTACGCTACGGCATATCATCATCACGAACATCATCGTGGTTTCATCTTCACAAGAATCCATTTACCAAAGATAAAGAAGTGACTAGGAATCTCCGGGTGTGAAGGAGAGGTGATATTTATTGAATTTATTTCTCACATTAAAAGTGAAACTATGTAGGAGACCGTAACACGACACTGTGTACGGGAAGCTGTACAATTTTTATAACTCAAAAAAGTAGAGAAAATTATAAAACAACTCAGAATTTAACGATTGTGGTTTGGTGCTGTATATAACTGCATGATTTGAGGAGAAAAGCAGAGAGGATAGGTCTGAGGAAAAAAATTCTGTGGTCTGGTGTCACACAGTTTGGTCGGTGTTCAGTATACTTGCACAAATGTATGTATATATATTTTGACATAAATTTCCTCTTTTCGCAGAACTGAGCATTTTGCAGTTTGTTTAATACAATTAATTCAAATTAATTATTTAACTGATCAGAATCAGGTATCTTTGTGCTCGGTGATGCTTTTTTTATATCCATATCCCATCCCAGTTAATATTTGTGGTAGCACAAAGAAAGATACACAACATAAGTCAAGGTTGCCTCGGTCTCGATGAGACACCATCGTTATATCTGCAGGCTTGATTGTTTAAGGTTGCAACTTGTTTTATCGGCGACCAGCCTCATATTTTTTAATATTTACTCATTCATCTTTCTCACCTGAAGCCAGGTTCAGTTTTCGGCATCATCATGATTTACTGAGCTGATGCATGAGATAGCTGAAGATAGAGGTAGAAGGATGAGACACATCCTTTCTCTTGTGTCTATGTACTTCCATACATTATATGCATATGCAGTATGCAATCAGCCAGAGTTACGATGATTATTTTCGGCAAATAAAATGAGTGAGTCAGACCTTTCTTCGATTGCAAATTTACAATAAATATATTACTCATTATTTCATTAGAGAGAGATATTTTGTAGAGGAGTCAAAGGTACAGCACTATACACGGTCACTATTTTTAACTAACCGAAAAGACCTCTCTACCTAACGTTTTTGGTAGCCACGTACAAATCTCATAAATTAATCCTGCTGTCAATTAAAATTCATATAATCATTAGCCAATGGTCACTAAACCCTCATTAGTATCTAGTATCCTGCTCTCCAACGTAATTCATGATTGACTTAAACCTGAGTTGAGAATGTTAATCAGTTAATTAAATACTGAAAACCGGCAATCGAACTTGTTACAGAAGGCGTTTTGAAAATCAAACAAACAAAAAACTTATTGCTACGCTATAACCTGATCTGTGATTATACTCCTTGAACAACAAGAACTCGACGAAAAAAACTATATACGATATCGTGAAGAAGAAGTATCAAAGTGCATATAAAACATTTGTAATCAGTGTGCCTACTCGTGCCTTCAAGAACTAATCAAGTGGCTGATATGTGCCCATTTTTTCCTGTCAGGAAACACACAAGATAATTCCACACTGTGTTCTTTTTAAAAACTTAAGAAAACATGTTCGCAAGAACCCTTCTACGTAGAAAGTAAATGAGTATACAAACTTCTATACGTCCCTGTGAACAACATAACACATCTCATACTTGCAACCAGCTACAAGTAAATGGTAAGCAAAGCAGTAATTCATTTCTCACACGTTTCTCTATAGTTGGCCTGTGTTTTTGTGTGAAAACATTTTTTTTTTTCGATTTTTTTTCGTACATGCCATTTATTTAAGTAGTCAGTCATGATCTGCATTCTTTTGGATTAGTAATGGATGCAGATAGGAGGCACAAACGTTGTGTTCATGTGACAGATGGTTTGTTTCCGCTTCCATCTCACTTCCTTTGACAGTCATACTTGAGTCGGAGACTAATTTTTCTGCAAGTGTTATCAAAGACACAAACAACCTCAAGAATCTTAAATACCACGAAGTACTTTCAAGTGAATTCTTTTTTCCCATTTGTATATTACGGATGACATGAATGACTGTCTGAGGTTATACGCGTCATACGCATGTGCATATTGTATGTAAGCAAGAAGGTGGCTTCTGGCCTGGCGTGCTTCTACAGAATTGTTTTTGAAACGAATTATTTAAAAGTGTATCAAAACAGAGATTGTTTTAATGGATGAAGATAGGCGCAGATTGTCACATTCACCATCAGACTGACGATGAGATTATGATCTTTGCTCAGGTTCAGGTTAATAGGCCAATCCTGTACGCATTGTAAAAATAAAATTCATATTTGGCTTCTGAAAGGTTTTCCTTCGAACTCAACTCTGTAATATGCTACATTTTGTATCGCTCCTTTCCAAACGATATATAATTCATATGAAAATGTACGTACATATGTGAACAAACATATGTACATACATCTACAGATATAGATATGCTATTTGCCCTGAGTCACTTTTCACCACCCTAAACTTCCTATTTTCTATCTACAAACTCCATTGTACATTTACATTCGTGGATGCTACATCCCTCCAGCATTTCCCTTTGCATATATATCTTGTGGACTGTACAAGAACATGCCTCTGATATATACAAATTAGATTTGTTCATGAAGACATACGTATACGCACCAACTTAGCGCATGCATGCTTTTTATACTGATACGCTATATGCTTCTACTCTCTCTCTCTCTCGTGGAAATGGTTGCGAGTTTATTGTGTCATCGCATCGCATTCTCCACTGCACCTGCGTCAATTTCACTGAATAACCGTCATTCGGTTCATCTGACAGTTACAGGAGTTGGAAATAATTGCAAACAAAATTCGAAACTTTCGAATGAGTGTGTTGCAGGGTATTTACGATAAAGTAATTGCTTCCCATTCCATCCTCAAACTATTCACTTCACACACTTGCATACCAGACCACGCACTTTTTTTTGCGCCATGCATACAACACCCTGCATGAAATGTGCACGACAAGCAAGCGTTGCATTTTTGACGTCTCGTTACCTTCTAGCCTTCTTCGTCGAATCGTAGGTATCACGTTGATGGCATTCTTGAGTTCTTAAACTTGTGCAGATGCATCTTAAAATATTTTACCTTATGCCATATACTCAATGCTTACAATTGTCTCGTTGCCAGCAATTGTTATAAATCCATTTCATTCATTAGAAATTACAAGAGAGTTTTGCCGTATCTCCCACTTCCTTTGCCGCTGTGATGTTGTCTCTCAGAATACGAACGTGATGTTTGATGTGCGTAACTTTAAGACGCGAAAATAACAGTCTCGCATGGTTAAGTATTAAATATTTAAAAAGCATTTCCACTGGATACACTGGCAGACGAATGAATGCGTATGCGTATAGGACATGCTAATGTAGTGTAACACAAAAAAACGAGTAAGTGCATAGTTAAATCAGTTAGCGTAAAGCAATGTGCATGAATCAATTCGAAATGTTTAGGATTCATTGTCTCCTTTAAAAAGGGTAAATAGCCATTTAGCCAAATGAAATCCTCGCATTATTTCCATCCTTCGGCAGTTCTGTATATGTGCTTGGGAGCCTACTCGGAATGGAAATGTGAAAGGAAGTTGTGAGCTGTTTTATGTGCATCCATATGCGTACTCTTTAGAGAGGACAGGACAGTAGTAGGCAGCAATCTAAATATCTGTTATGGCTATTGAGCACGGGAGTTGCATAAAAATGTTCGAAGATATTAAACTTGCATTAATGCCTTCTATATTGTGGATGCGTACGAAAGTATTTAGTGTTTACTGTCACAGCATCTAACGCTCATCACGTTCTGTATTTTTGAGCGTGTACTAAAAAAAATCTTTGTGTGTATATGCTTCAGCCGTGTTCTTGAGAGGTGCGTTACGTTTTTTACCGCTGTTTCGGCTCTTCACACAACAGACACAACACACGCTAGAGTTGAATGGATGACTTTTTTCTGAGGTCATGAAGCCTACGCATATAAGGAAAGTCAACTTTTATAATGCAACTAATTTTTTTAGGTAGGTGTGAGTTTGTGTGCATATTCTGTTGTGAAGGTGCACACTTACGTATGTATGTTTGCATGTTGTATTCTTAAAAATGATGGCAAATGAAGTAATTAAACATACTTGAATTAGACTTGACGATTTGAAAAAGACTCAGTGGATCATTGATGATGGTTATTTCAGGATATGCCGAAAATATTTTATTTCGTCTGATTTTTGATTGCAATTAGACAGATTGATTGTATAGCAAACCCCCAACTGGGGCACGTGATTTTGCACTTGAACGTTTACCGACCCGTTGAATTAATATTACACAAAATAATCAAACCGTTTTTGTCATGGATCTTTGTTAGCAATTCAACGAGATATGGGAAAATTTTAGACTGAATGGTGTCGTAATCATTCAATCCATGTTATATTCTTGAATTAAGTTTTTTTTAAAAAAATGGGGCTAGGTTGCTAAATGAATTGATACATAGATTGGTAGGATAAAATCCTATTAAAATTTGCTGGTTTATAAATGATCAAATTGTGCTTATTCGACAGAATCGTTTAGTTCTAATTTAGAAATTTATGGTTTGTTTCAACTCTGATTTAAAAAATAAATTTAGCATCCGAGAGCATCCAGTTATAATTTAATAAATTGTATTAAAAGTAATAATGAGACATTGTGAGGAGTGCCGGACAGGTTTAAACAACCTAAAATCCCACACTCTCCTGCCGTTATTACGTTAGTCTCTGACAGCAATTTTGGTTATAATGCTACACATCCATCCATAAATGCAATCTTATAAATGAAGACTTTTGGTCGATGTTTGGACTTGGTCTTGATTCCTGAAAGATAATGCACCCTAGTTTCCTGGATGTTGGTATATATGGTCTGCAGCTGAGATTTTATGGGTGGCATGATTTAAAAAAATGAGAATACCCAAACGAGCCTTGGTGTTAAATCAGGAAATTATGAGCATTCCATGACCACAACTTCAGAACATTGTGCATTCAAGAAGATGTTCAAATGAAAGCCAAACCTTTCAAAAGGTAGATTTACATTTCAAACCAAGAAGATTTTTATTTCTTTCATATACATTTTCCACAGTTTGAGCTGCCAAAGTAGAGACACACACACCACCACGACATAACAGATACACGCATGTGTATTTAGGTATCCAAGACGGAGAGTAAAATAAACGATGAGCCAGAGAGAGTCAAGTTAGGGTTTTTGCTCGTTTGAAAAATCTTCCACATTTCACTTCTGTCATAACTCATCATCCAACAGTTTACCATACAGCCAATATACCTAAAACATGTTCAGTGGGGTAACGAAACGGATATATGCACAAAATTTATTATCAGATCCACACGGGCCTACGGGGAGAAGACAGACAGGAATAAAAATCTGTGATGTCTGCTGACATTTTCGTACGAATCCTCTCAAAGACAAATAGTCATTCTTCGCACCCACGACATCAATCGCGCATACCACATCATCTATCCACGTTCGTTCCGTGCATTGCATTGCAAATAATGATAGAATGTCATGTACAGAATATAAGTCGACCTTGTCCACAAATAAACTGATATTTTTTTACATCAAGACATGTCATTTTTAACTTTGCTATTCAGCGAATTCTCCAATGATCGTTTATTTATTTATTATGCGATAATCACAAAGTCATAATAAATGCACCGAGTTGAACAGTCACACATTCCCATTATACTTGACTTTCACAGGTACCACAATTGGGCAATTTGTCTTTGGTTACATTTGTGACAAACAAAAATAAGTGGAATCCATATGGGCACAAGTACATTATTTAGCAAATCCTTTCGATTGAATTGGAGTGATTGCAGGTTCGACGTGGAAAGGATATGGGTATATACGAGAATGTTGTAGGAGTAATCGCAACTCCTATTTATTTCGCACAATTCTTCCCTGCTTTCCTCACATATAGCTTCTGCTTCTTCGATTTCAGCTTTATTTTTAGATTTTTCTCCTCACTCACTTTTTTTTGCATTTCCTTGCAATATGATGATGATCATCTACCATTTTATAGATTAACATTATAGGGAAATCCTTGATGAGGACGAGGTGCTTCTCAACTTCCTTCCTTGCTCCAACTTTTTGGTGCAAATATTATACCCCAGCGTGTACACAGGACACCATTATCCTTGTACACATTTTCTTTGCTTGGACTCTTTCGAAGCAATAGTTTGCAATATTGGGGTTTGGGAATGCCTATATTTGTAAATGGCAGTCAACGTACTTGTATTGAATGGAGTAGAGTAGTGTGACGATGATGATCCGAAGTGGAGGCACACAGGCACAGCCAAGCAAAATTTATTGAGCTGATTCTAAAGCTCATTGCACGCTACATCGTTCCGGTGGTTACTTTACATGACTTCATGATGACTTGTACTCACATAAGATATTATGTCGAAAATAAGTATTTTAAGCATTACATCATTGAACAAGCATACGACAACTTAAGCTACATTTTCTAAAGCATTCTCTCACAGCCTCCCGGTTTCTTGAAGATAAATATTGGAGGGAGCTTCACCGAGAAATATTGAGATATTTTTTTACTACTTTTCAACCTAGAGAACCAATATATATGTGCTCATGTATATGCTTTGTGTATGAGTTGTTGCCTTTGGCTCGCACATTGATGCGTCGTCAACTTTGGAAAAAGAGTTCGGATTTCAAAAAAATATATAAAAATAGTGATTATGCGTTAGCTAAGTTTACTCTGGGTGATGTGATGTACTTTCAATGAACAGGGTTTTTTAGTCTTTGTTTGCGTACACATTTGCATTCAGATAAAAAATTGCGAGAAATGTGTTGTGAATTAAGCCTGCTGCTGGAAGGGGGAAAAGTGGCGAGAATAAGAGTCATGTTCGGTGTGTGACAGCATTAAGATGTGTGGTTTGGTGCCAACTGCCAAAAAAAACCTTCTTCGTGTTCTGAACTCTGACGACTCCATTGCGTCGTCCCTGTGTGCAATTCAGTCATTCTAGCAGACTGATAGTTGTCAATATGTATTTTCGGCCGTTCACATCAGAGCAAATTGGGTATATATTTATGAACGTGCGAGAGTGTGCATGCGTAATTGCATATGCTTTGGGATAATATAAAATTTGTAAGTAAATATATCACAGGGAAAATCCTTTGCTGGCTTCACTCTCTTGGCAATTCATTTTCGCACATGTCATAAAATAAGTTTTTTTTCTCAGAGTTGATGTTGATGATGATGACGACGATACGGGTAAAGTAAGATCAAGATGTAACTTCGAACAGAGAAACAGTTTTGCCAAGATTTTTTTGCGAAGACATAAAGTAGGTGAAAATCTGTCATCTGAACACAAACACAAGGACCAATGTGCAAAAAGAACTTTTCGCCAAGATTTCACGAATAGAAGTAGTCACCTATTTGTACATTGTGTCTAGTTTAGCGTATACTGAATGCGGAAAGTAATTAAATTGCAAAGATCATTTACTCCATGGGTTCGTTAAGCAAGCGGCAATCGGCATTGGCATTCCTATACTCTCACTATAAACGCATATAAATGCGAGGTAGCTATCCAATCCAGATTGGAGATTGGATTGCGAATCGTAATTTGCGATTGCAAGCGCTCTTCTTAGCATTTAACATCGTTTAAACTAAAATGCACTTAAAATATTTGAGGCTTTCCCCAACTCTCGTATTTTAGTGTGAGTTTATGCTGATGTATTTCGAATTCCTTTTGAGACGATTTAGCAATTTAGAAAAATTTGAATAATAAAGTATCTCAAGTAAAAGTTGTATTTCATTTGTCCATCTTTGTGTTTCTTGCTTATTGTAGTTGAATTTCTATCTGCGACAGTTACTGAAATCTAAATTCAAGTATGATTCTATCCAGGTCAACTACCGGTGCAGACCAGACGATTACTTATCTATGTACTAACATTTTAGCGTCCATATCATAACCATTTTATGGCGAAACTCTTTTTTACACATGCATAAACTCAAACTGTAGAAATCTTCATCCTTATTTGCACTCTTGTCGTAAAACACGACTGTTGAATTTTCCCTTTTATTCTCCTTTGAGCCCTACATGCCCAAAATGCATGAACATTTACGCGTCGTACATTATAGGATCACACATACAAGCCCCGTAAGCGTTGCAAACCAGATTTCTTGACCGATCAAAAAGCGACAATGCTCACACAACAAATCAGTCAACCGTGAAGTTAGCTGTCACTTGTTCCTCAACATGGATAAAAAGTGTTATAAATTCGGCTGCAGAGATGTGGGGGAACGGGAACAAAGTACAAATCTGCAGTCTGCAGCAAGCAAGGTGTCAAAATATGAGCTCAAGTTGAAATCTTACGTTTACGCATTCAAAAAAAAATCATTTGTGCCATGCACATGTCACGACACAATGCAGATTCTTCTGTTGAGTTTCCAAGTGTGTATGCGGATGCAATGTGCTTATAATTTTGTGCTTATATATTTCTTCCCATTTGCACAACGGTTATATACACCCACCGGTCAAGTCAAGTCACAACATCACAACTTACAATTCGGCTGTCTGAGAACAAATGCTGAAGGATCTCAGCCATGGGCCAAGAATACATTACAAATCCATGTCCACGTCATATTTCTTCTAACAACACCACCAATTATTGTCCATATAAAGGGAAATGAATGAGGATTCTTAAAAAATGAGTTCAACCAACAAAAAAATTCAGGCCATAAAGGAAAAACTCTTTTCCCCTAGTCATGATGATCAGATTGCATAAAAAAAGTTTGTATATCTTTGTGCTTGTGCTCTTTTGCTTAAATGGATAATGGTAATAATGGAATACTCATTCAAAGATGAAATATGATGGTGACTTAGCACTTAAATGTTTTTATATTTCCACATATTTAGAGTTTAAAGGAGCATGAATGCAAGTTTAGTCGAGAGTAAACGAAATATTTATGGCTACAGTTTTGTCAGAACTCTCTCTGCTCGGTAGCTGCTCTTGCTATTAAGTTATCTCGGATATTAAATCGGAGAAGGATTCTCTCTTGATTAGGAATTACGATTGTTGGCATACTGCTCAGAGCATGGGGAATGTAATGATGCATGGGAAAATATAAAGGGAAGCAGCCTTATAAATTTTCAACCCTATCCTCCATTGTGAAGCTCAGTTAAAGGAGTATAATAGCGAGACTATTGCATTAAATTAGGATAATGCTGGATACACATATTTGGAAGGAAATTGATCCTGTTTGTCAGTCGAAGTTGTAATTTTCCTACGGTTTCCATCTCCCATTCAATTAGTGCAGAAGCAGACTGGGAAGGAAGAATATACCTCGTATTGAAAGCACAGAGAGTTGTTCACTCACTCACATATTACTCTCATCATGGAAGAGCATCACACGCGTTACAACTCCGTTTCATTAGCTAAATTGGACAGCACGGAAAGTTGGAACAGATTAAAGGATTTGTGTTTTGATGTGATTGTGATTAGTGTTAAATAAACGCAGTCATGAATTACAATTGTTCAACTTTTGGGCTTTGATTTCAACTTGAATTCAACTCGTAACTTTTATAACGGCTCGTGGTTTTCAGAGGTGTGTTAGGAATCTAGGCGAGAAATTCTTGGACGAAGATGGATGAAACCAATATTGAGATTTATGTATCCAGACATTTCGACTTCGACGTGGTTTGCAGAGTTCTGTGGAGACTACACAAGTATCCAGAGCGTATTTGTATGGAAGTTGAAGGAAAGTGATATAATTTACATGATCAATGTGGTCTTATTTTTCCATTCGGATATTGGAATCACATTCTTGCTAAGCAAACTTGATATTGCTTCCATTACCTTTTATTGTGCATGGGGTGGCCTTTCATGTTCTCAACCAGAATGCATCCACTTAACAAAGCAGAAATATAAAGGAGCCAAAGATATGAGCTGGCAAGTTAAAAAGTTTGTCTTTGTCCAAGTCCAAGTCAGTCACTCCCACTATGCCTAACAAGCCGACAACGAAAATGTATGTATAATTTTATACATCTGCATATGTAGAAACGAACAAATCCATAAAAGTACAAAAAGAACCATTTACTACATTGTGTCCATACTTTTGAGAACATTATATTATATACACAATCACACACAATGCACGTACGTATGTATATGCACATACGTATTGTACGTCTATCTATTTGGATTTGAAAAATGGAAATGGTTCCTTCTTCAACTTTCCTTTTACTTAGATATAAGCCGTATTTTTGTGTAGCCAATACCAAAGTACTCCGTTCCAGTTTAGTAAGCAGCAAGTCAGCAACTCCGCAGGCTTTCCCCTTTTCTAAAGCGGTCCCGGAGCCGGTGAACGAAAACCTCTATCTCTTTTCTAGAGAAAAAAATAACATTACGGAAGGACTGGATACATATATCACAAGTGCATAACTGAATTAACAGTTTCGGGACGATGACACTAATGAAAAGATATCTTTTTTTCTCTTGCATGAGCATCAACCTAAAAGGGACACGACTACTTCTGGCTTGGCTCACAGTTTAGTGAATAGAGGCTTAATGTAAAATGGGGAAAGTGGACGAAGTTGAGGAATAATAAAATAAGCTCTTCTCCACTAAAAGGAAACCTACAATTTTGTTTTGGATCGTTGGGCTCGCAGCTTGAGAAAATGCTCGTGTACCAAAGCATTTCTGAATTTCGACGGGGTTGAAGTTATTGATAACAAGCAAGGGTCTGTTTTTAGTTTGTTATTGCTTTTGCTTTAAAAACGTTTTCAGCAAAGAATATATTGGGCTTCCTTTAACTGATCAAAAATTGAAGTTTTCAATCCAAGCAATTTTATATTAAACTAAAATCCAGAAGCACATTCTTAATATCTGTGATTTTATAAGATTGACAAGCATTTGGCTGCTCTTTGTGCACATATATGGATTATGGACGCGCGTGGTATTACTTCACTCTGATATTTTTATGGATTCAGTTCAATTGACTGTTTTTCGTTGAAAGAATTGGACGTGAATAAAAATGGATAGGAAAGGGCTGAGATAACATTCGTTATGACACAATAAAGTAGTTAAGCCATGCAATCAAATCTACAGTCGTAAGAATCATAAGGTTTTATCACAGATCATTAATGGATTTTATTCGATGATAGTTGCCTTCCTCAAAGTTCTCGTTATGATATACATTATAATTTTGCTGCCAAACTTTGTATGTAAAAATGTAGTTCACTGAAATGTGTCCCCAGACGAAGTGGTTCAGCTCAGATAATCGTGAGTCACGGAGACGGAACTCCTTCGGAGACGATGAGGGTGAGAGTAATAAAACTGTGTCCGTTCCATTAGTTATGTATTTTGCAGTAAAGCACAGCTCATTGAGTCGCTCACTTGCAACTTCCGGCTGATGATGAATCATCATCCTTCTTAATTTCGCTCAGAGGGTAGCCATCAATACGGCAGTTGCAGGGAGGCTTAGGAAGTTCGACTTCTCCAGTCGGTGCACATTCTTGCTTTGGAGGCTCTGGGCATACAGGCACCTCCACCTTCGTTGCGCAAGGATCCGGCGGACATTCTTCAACTTTTGGTGGGCATGGGTCAGGCGGACATTCTTCAGCCTTTGGTAGGCATGGGTCAGGTGGAGATTCTGGCTCTGGCTTAGGCAAGCATGGATCTGGTGGACATTCTGGTTCTGGTTCTGGCTTCGACTGGCACGGGCATTCTTCAGGTTTTGGTGCACATGGATCCGGTGGACATTCCGGCTCCTTTGGCGCTTCGTTGTTATTGCAGCTCATAGTGACGTATGCTACAATGAAGGTGCCCAAGTATTGGCTGCCTTCTTCAAATGCTCGTCTGAAATTCAATAGCAAAATCCATTACTCAATTTTAAATGTAAGGATGACCGGAAGTATGAGTAGATGTAGATGAACCTCGAATAGCTACAGTACAAGCTTTCTCGAGCCTACGTGCATACAAATCTTACCTCCAAATTGTGAAAACTACAGTACCAAAATGGCAAAGGGATACGACTGACCTAAAAGTGTGTAAAGCAAACTTATGATTTGGATTTGGACAAAACTCAAATTATTTTTGTCATTTTACGAAACGACAGAATCGAGTCCAATGACCAGTGATCAACATTTTTTATGCTTATTAAAACGGTCACAACTACGTAAATTCATATCCATAGCAGCTACGTAGTTTTGGGTCGCTCACAGTCTCTGTAAGCATCGAAGGATCTTCGGATCGGATATATGCAGCATAATCGGAGTGACGGAGTGACTACATCTCGCCGGCAAAAGTAAGCCCTGTCAGCTTTGTATGTGTTCATGTGTTTGTATACGTGAACGTCACAATCCCATATCCATTCATGACTTGTATCAATATCACATATTCAGCCACATCTCTCCGAATGACTATTTCTCTTCCGTCATCTTTTTCCGGTTCCTTTTACGGAAAAGAATCAACCAACAATGTACCTATCAGCATCGGACAGATCTGATGAAGGAGAAATAGAAAAATTGCTCTTGTTTCCCTTTTCCGCTTGTTTCCATTCATACCCTCTCCGCTTCTCTGACAAAATGCTTTTACAACCGATTTTTTTGTTCCTATCATAACAGAAGAAGAAAAACAAAATTTCTATATTTTATTTTTCGAACACAACATCACCACTCCTCACATACTCCTCATCCCGACATGAGAGCAGTAAAGCGAGACAGTTTCCTGTTTTCCCCTCGCTGCTGCTCACTGCTCAGTGGTGGAAAGCAGTTTCTCCAACTATTAGTCACTTTCAACAGGGCGAAATGCAATCCGATGCAATGTCAGCGAACAACTCTAATCTTAATTCTCATCGAAAGAAAGTGCCGACTCATCCACTCTTTTTAGATAAATAATGATATACACATTCCCTTCACATTTAGTCCTTGTTTGTTCCACACACACTCGCAAAGAGAGAACATTAAAGCAGAGGCAGAGGAGTTATGGGATGCTGAGTAAATGCAGCGTGTAGTATTCTGTGAATGCTGTGAATGTTATGAGTCGGATGATACGATGTTATGATGATAATCTCTTCTATCTCAATTGAGCAATCCATATCTGATTCCGTCCGACTTTATGTACTTTTTTGTTCGTATATTATTACCACACAGGATTTTCCGTCCCTCATCTCATCTTGACTTGAGCCACTGCGCCCACACATTACTCTGGTATAGAAAATCAGTGAAAGTGTGTCGTAAATATGGGCAATGGGGAAAATAACTTCCAATATTTCTTTAGACGAGAATCGTTCATGCAGGAAGGAGAAAGCTCATTTTCATTTCGTATCTACTTTTACAAGCTCCCACATTACAAAATGGAATAATAATGTGCTCCAGTAGGACTGCCGACTTTTGAGCACCATTCATTCAAGGCTTTGAGTTTGAGTGAGTGAAAAAGGGAGAATGGTTGTTAGCAATAAGTAAAAATATCCACAAAAAGGCGACTGAGAAATGCCCATTAAATATCAGAGAGTCATTGGGAAATGAATACTTAAATATTCACCCCATCCAACCACCAAAAAACTTGTTTTATGTGAGTAAAAGTATTCTCTGCATTCGAATATTATTTTGAGTATGAAAAGTTAACAATTCAGCATCACTTCATCCCCCTCCGTCAGGGAGTGAGTGAGCTGCTGATGATTATATTGCTCTGCTTGTAAAACAGTCAAAAAATGTATTGACTCTTTTGTTGGCGAAAAAACGAGATGATGATGCTTCCATTCCTACTGTGACATTGTGACAGTGTATTAGGGAAATTCTCCATAGTCGCTTTGGTGTATGAGCTTAAGGAACTATTCACAACTCAAATTCGTGTTAGATTACCTAGAAAATAATGTGTTTACTTCATCTACGATATTGCACCATGCAGTTCTGCGCAGTTCGCTCTCCAAACAATAACTCCCAGTCATTTTGCTCGCTCCATCGAAGGGTCTCTCTCTCTCAGTCTTTCGACTGTAGCCAACATTCAACAAGGAAAAAAAGTTTTTAGTGTTCTCGTGTAATTCGAGCAATAAAATTTATGGATGACAGATTCATATCTCAGTTGTGAAATATTGTCTCCAGATGAGAAAAAATCTTCCAGTTTTCTGCACTCGAAGAAAAAGAAGGGCTGGAAATGTGTGGAGCAAAAGGGATCACACTACGACGGGTACAAAGTTGTTGAGTGGGAAAAGAAAGAAAGCGAAAGGAAAAAACTTTGGTTCAAGTTAATTCATTCAAGAGCCTCGAAAAAAAATTGTGGAGGGGTGCTTATTTTCATGGAAAATGTACACACACGAGCTGTGTGTCGGATTGTTATGAGAAATAGGATGATATAAAGTTAGAGAGAGAGATGTCGTAGAGATAAGAATGATTGGGGGAATTGACTTGACCTCTTAATCAGATGAAGATACGAGATAATGGAATTGTTGTTTTGTGAGAATGACGAGGGTGGACTCTACACTTTGTCTATATGGCCTGAAGTGAAATGAAAGCAAAAGGCATGTTGTGGATTGTGGATCTGTGTGAGTCATTTTTTTGTTGGATAGCGTCAGCTTTAAAAAAATAAAGATTGCCTGTGGTTTTGCTGATATTTTGTTTTGCGTGGGGTTACCTATAAAACATGGGCATTACTTTGAACAGATTCATTTCTTTAACGTAAAATCTCTCTGATCTACTCTCTGACTGCCAACTGCCAAGGAGGATATATGTATGGAATCGTTACGCCTGGGATGATGACTGATGACAAGCAATTGGGGGAATATGTCAAGCTATTCGTTTCGACAATGTATAATTTGCCTAATAACTTGTTTGGAGAATGAACAGAGTTTGTGTACAGCGAGAAGGTGGTAACGAAGCATATTCACCAAAGCGTATTGTCAACTGCTGCACTAATCCCCTCAGCCTACGAGATGCTATCTACATGATTAGAGAAGGATTTCTTTCAAATTATAGGTTCTACGAGGAGATGTACGGACGATGTTTGATTCAGAGCCACAGGTTGCAGTTGAGAGGCACAAAGGTGTTCATAAATAAAGTCATTTATCTCTCGGGTGAATAGAAAATCATTCCAATTCCCTCCAATTGTACAAGATCAAAGCGTAGTGGGCTTTAAATTGACTGTGGAATGAAGTTGCCTGTGGCTCATTCATGATCAAATTTATACATCGTACGTTTTTATGCGTGCTTTCTGTTTTGTATGAAAACATATTTACGTTCGTTTACGCAACCAATGCATTTTGGACGAGGATGACGAGACGGTGTGTGTAATTCACATGATTTGTGGCTACATTGTTATCAAATACAGACAAGGTTTTGAAAGAGTGGGAACATGTACATGATTATATGGTCGAAAAATGTGCGAGTTTCACTTTCATGAATACGGGTTCAAACGGTCTAGGAAATATATAAACTTGCCAACATATTGAAATGGTTCTTGTCCTTGTCAGCTTAATTAAAGCTATGTGTTTATCAATGATTTGCTGGAGAACTCACGAAAGCATAATCATAGATTGCGCGTCTGGAATAATTTGTATTATTTATAATAAAAGCTTGAAGTCTATTTCAATTGAAAATTACCTTTAGCAAAAGCTGTCTTTAACACAAATTTCTACAAAAATATAATGGCAAAAAATCGGTTCAAGAACATTTTCTAAATAGAGGCAGCCAAAGTAATATCTGCGATCACCCAATACATTAAAGCTAAAGTATACTTTTGGGAGTTGGGATTAATTGGAATCTGATAATAGTAAGTGCTGATCCAAATTGTAAATGGTATACGTCCTATTACTTGATAATGCACACTAGACCAGCTCAAAGATAAAAATGTGTAAATAATCTGGGGTGTGGTATGTGCTTTGTTTAGCTTTCTCCTCAGCCAGGATTAGCAGTGAACACATATCTACTTAAACATATAACCCACACAAGTTATGGGCTACTCACTGGGATCTGTCAGATTTTGTTGTTGTTTCTTCTCCCCTATCTTCGCTCTCTTGACTTATGGTTTACCACGTCACGACCAAAGATTCTATTCTTTGTGCAACATTTTAGTGAAAGCTGCATGCAATATTTGTCTTTGTACTCTGTGGTGTTTAAAGCCATTTTAAATGTTGGATAAGGTAAACTTATCGACACAGTCGCATACTATTAAATTACCACAAAAAATAATAAGTACAAGCTCGCACTTTAAATGTACGGACATACCATACGAAGAAATGCTTATTGTTTCATGAGTCAACGGCAATTTGTTTTCTGTGATTCAATTCAAATGCAGAGACATATTGAGGGAGGTTGCTTGCTAAAACCAGAATTCAAGATGTACAGTAGCACAGCAAAGTTTCGAAAGTTTTTTTATGTATCTATCATTCATGTACTTTTGAAGCTAAAGATTCTTGGCTGCTTTCAAGTTAGATCTGCTGATCTGAACTAGATTCGATACAGTGCTACATGTTTTTATAGAAACCTGTTAAGCCGCACTACTTCAGCCTATAATGATAATGACGATATTGATGCATGATGCATCTTCACATCCGCTTCCTCCTGCTTCCTTCGTTCCACTCCCCATTCCACCGTTTTATCCATCACGCCAGGAGAAATGAGACAAACAGATCACAACTGACAACCGATGACTTAGCGTTTGGCTCGCAGTAATGTGATCACTGACAGTTATATGGGAAAGGGCATGCAACCGAGCTCAGAGAACTTTCCACTGTTCAGTTCCCTCGCATTCTATTTTGTTTGGTGACTGGTGGGGGTCGCAGGAGTGATCACGGACCGTGGAAAGTACAGTGAATGTACGGACGATTTGTTCAATTGTGTTCAAGCAATATATATTTATATTCTTAAAAGAAGAATATATATACGCTCTACATGTAAATGCTTAGAAGATGCTAATGTTCAAAGATTACTTGGAAAACGACCTTGCTCCCGCCCGTCCCCTTTTTTCCTATCTACTTGAATTCACTTTTAAATGTGTAAATTGATATCTTCATCATGGACTGACCTTAAAGCACATACGTTCTTCTGAGCTAGAGTTCTGCAACAGTCCACTTCACTATGTTTCATTCAATGTTTGCTCCATCATGTTGAACGTAGTAGAGTAGTGGGATAAAACATGATAGATGAAAGTTTTTTTCTCATGTAAAAAGTCGAATACATTCGCTTTCAGGTTTGACATGCATCATCAACAACGCATCACTGCCGCAGTCAATTTGGCTTGTCGAAGGGCGTAGATGTGTACCGACAGGGGGTTAGGCTGGAGAATTGCTTTGATTTGAGGAGAAGAGGAAGGAGCAGCAGAGAGCATTTTGCTCGTATCGCTCTTACAAAACTTGTGGAAAATAGTTGGTAGAAAAAAACAGCATAATTTTTCTTCCACGATTAGGATCCGTATCGAGGAAGAAAAAGTTTTGTTCTTTGAAAGGTTTAGGTTTAATGATACTACACACCGAGAGATCTGCTCCTCTTTACTTTTTTCCATTCTCCCTTAAAGAAAGAAAGAAAGAAAAAAGTGCAGAGCAGCGAGTCTTGATTTTTATGGGAGGGTGAAAAAAAGATGTAAGCCATAAAGAAAATATTCATATAAATCCTGTATGTATACGGCACAAGTTGAGAGAGAAAAGGAGGAAATTTGTCAAAAAGAAAGTTTTCTCCGGGTTCTCTCTACTTTTCCCTTTTCTTTGGCTGGCTTCTTTTAAGGAGATGAGTTGGCGGCCCTGTCCTGGCATTCCCCTCCTTAGAAAAAAGGGAAGAAGTTGGCAAAGGCACCCAACGATTATATATTTTTTTCCTACCCTTACTCATGCTTCTTGTTCCATTTCTTCATTGAAAATTGCCTTCTCTCTTCTTTGGCTGCCTATCTCGGTCTCGAAAAAAGTGGAATATATACATCTCTCTCTTGCTCCCTTTGAGTTTCGCTGTGGTTAGCGTGTGTAGATTTGAGTTTGGTGAAAGGGAAAGGAGTTTGACATGTATAAAAAGTGGACATTTCCTGGCGCCACCAAGTCGGCTTCTATCATCTCTATTTGTCTACTGTTGACGATGCTCACTCAGCACTCTCTCTCGCTACTTTCTTCCTACCATCACCATCATAATACGGATGGCTATTTCAAAAAAACTACTGAGAAAGGGCAATTCTAGGAAAGCACCCAACCAAAAACTATATCACTACTATTTTCGTTACTTCACTTTTTTCCCTACGTAGATGCTTTTGATACAATTACATGAACGTTTCTCCACGATAGAAATGCGAAGTTGGGGTTGGGAAGGAACATTACTATCTATTATCATTGCTACTGCTAAAATAGTCCAAAAAAAGTAAGCTGTAAAAAGTTGTTAGTTATTGTTAGTAACGTGTTACCAGAAGTGCATTCACCAGAGACTTCCCTTATTTCCAGTGCATACATTGTACAACATTAATTGGGAATATACACGTATACATTCTACATAAGTATACATTGTCAAAATCTTTTTGTGTGGAAGGAGTGGGATGATACTAGATGCATAAAAATATATCTGAGATGATTTTTTTTCAAGACCACTTAGCGGAAGTCTCAAACAAACCTTCTCGGGGAGGAAAGTTTATGTATATGAATTCATGTTAAATTAAGTATATATCAATCCCTAACATGGTTTACTGCTTGTTTGTACGTATCATAAAAGTATCAAACAATCCCCATAAGACTTGATGGCTAAAGCTAAGCGAAGTAAAAAAAATCTAGAGAGAAAAAGGAAGAAACTTTCTTCCAAAAGTGTTTATTGGCTACTTGCATTCGACTTCCTAGCGAAAGTATACAATGTGAATAAGTATATGAGATAATACATATAAACCAAATACTTAAGTAGATATTTTGCTGAATGTATCTTGGTTTTTGAAAGAGTGTATCGTCCTAAATCGAGTAATGTGTTTATTTTGTGAAGTGGTTCCTCCATCGTATAGAAGCTGACTGTTAGTCAACGAGCAGAAATGTCACAACTGTCAGTGCAGCCGGTCGCATCTCTCAATTTCTATAAAAAGAGCAAATTGGGATCGTATAGTACAGAGCTGCTGTATGAAATGCACTTGTTTACACAGTATTCATCGCAGAGTAGCTTAGTTGTATCTTTCTGATTGAAAGTAGCATTGTGTAATGTGTATCACACAAAAAGCGACATTATTCATTTGCCCCTCTGCCCATATAGAACGTGAGTATTTTGTATACATCGTTGGGGGTTTTTATAGTTTGTAAAACGTCACCCGGCTCACAATAGCTATAAAAGTCTCCCCCCTATTTTACACGATCCATTAACGGTATAAGCACAAAATCAGGGAAAACATGCACAATACAATATACTCAAGGAAAATAAATAGAATATATATAAGCTGCGGAAGTAGTTGGAAAGGCAGAGCATCTCTTCTTTTTTTTGGATAGAAATGCTTGCGGCAAGAAGGAAGCATCACTTCCTTACAGAATTCATGGCTGTGGATTGGGGTTGAAAATGACTAGGCGATCTTGTTTTTCTAAACTCGAGTCAATGCCAATTCCACATTTTCCCTAGCTTCCTCCCTTTCTTCAACTTCGTTTTTATTTCACCGCTCTCTTTCAATGTGTATATGCAACTTAGAGCTTTGTACAACTTCTCATAAGCTCAATTGCTTTTCCCCTGCTTCCCCAAAACGTACCGCACGCAGCCAACCAACCCGTATATATTATAAAGTATCTTTTCAATCTTCTTCCTCTTTCGAGAATCGTACAGACGTACTATACAGTTGTTAACTGTCTTAACTGCCGGCAAAACTTTCTCCCCGGCGCCAGCAAGTCTATGCGCAAGGGATTGGCTGGCTTTCTCTGCTTTCACCCGCCTCCAAGTCACACCCCTCTATCCGGCTTATTTTTTCCCTTTCAAGGATTTTGATGGTGAGACGAAGGCAAAGATTCCCCACTCAATTTTTTGCCCCTTCAGTAGAGACTGAGAGTTGGCTGGAGAATCACTTTTTCAAGCTTCTACTCCTGCTCCTCCATTCCATTACGCCTATCCTTTTTCCTTTCCTCGTTTTCATCTTTGCTTCTTCCCCACCACCACCACCGACGACGACGTCGGCCTGTCTCACTGCCCTTCAACTTTGTTCACTCATTCATTCAAGTTGCTTACACTCAAAAGGAACAGGGTCTTACTTGCTCTCTCTCTCCCCTCTTCATCACCAAGTTACATTCATTTCAGTAGAAAGGGCAGCCGATCTTGGTACACAGTCATAAGTTGCCCTGTCTTATTCTCTTTCATTTCACTCTTCAGTGGTAATACCTCTTGATCCCTGCTGCCGTTGCAATCTTAGAGGAAAAGTCCTTCAAAAAATCGCTCTATTTCTCTATCAGGCTATACACAATTAGGATATACAATACAGCAAGAAAATTACTTGTCACTTGTCAAGTCAATATTATTAAGATATTTTCAAGTAAATGAAAAGTAACAGGAATTAGTGGAACAACAGAGAGGGACTCAAAAAAATACACAAGACATACATAACGATACTGCTACACATTCTCTTCTCTAGTCAGACACGCACATTCTTTTCTTTGACAGGAAAAGAAAAGAAAACAGAGGAATTCTCTTTGAAATATAATTATGGTGGCTCGTCGTAAGATAGGAATTGCACCAGAAGAAACACGTAATACAATTACACAACAAATTACCCCTCAAGTCATTTCCCTACTTCGTTGTGACAAGCCAAGTGCAATTCCTCCCCGTAAAATAATTACACACTTGTTCGGCCGCACTTGTCGCGAAATCAATGAAAGACGATACTTTGTGAATAGTTGTTCGTCACCACGTCCTTCTTGTGAGAATCTGCAGCAGGGTCATCTTGCCATACAAGGGCAAAGTAAGATTAGTCTATTGGAGTTAGTTATGAAGGTCTCTTATAACCCCCACCACCTATTCCGAACTTATAAAGATCTTCTTCTCCCATTCTTTGAAGAAGAAGAAGATTTCAAGGTAGACTCATCCCTCCTTTTAGTTTATCGAGGGCGTCAACACAATCTCCTTCGCAAGAAGCAAGTTTTCCCATGCAATTTAGGAGTAAATGATCCACCACCCACACGATATCCAGTGAGCTAGCACTGGTGGTGGTGGTACACTGCCGCATACTTTGCAAGAGAGAACTGTGTACTATACATAATTTTGCATCTACAATTTTAAAGGGGTTTCCTATAAAAAAAAACTATATAACAATACTGATCTGAGTAACTCTTGATTTACATTTTTAGGGCCTGTAGAAGAAAAAAATAATTGCTGACAGTTCTCGCATGTTTAGCATGTATAAAATGAAAGTTTAACGTTGCCCCATAAACCCACCTGAAGTAGGTATATAAGATACTTGGAATTAGTAGAGTCTAGACAGAATATATAAATGTGCTTTCATTGCATTTTAGAAGCAGAAGCGTCTCAAGACAAGCAAAAAGTATAAGGATATATTGTAATATTGGAAATAAGATTTTGCTGTTACTCCTTTGTCAAGATGACTGATTTGGGCATACGTGATAAAGAAAATTGTACTATTAAGGAGAAGAGTAGTTTTTAGGAAGACGAAAAAATATATACATAGTTAATGGAGATTTGTATGCATCGCACGAGATCTCAGAATTTGTGTATTAGCTAGATTATTGTTGAGTGATTGTTGTCTCATTACTCATCACAGCGCATCAGAGTACATTCCCTTTTCAATCCTTATCCTTGCAAACTTCAATTTGCTTCAGCCAGCCTACACTTTGACTCTTGGGGGAAAGGGACTGTTTATTGTGAAGCCATTTCATTGCCGTTGCATCTTGAGGCGTGGGAGGGTCGTTTTTCGTCGGAGTAGTTCTCGTTATTCAATTTTTACTCTCATTCATTTCTCTCAACGGCACGGCGTCCTGAAACGTTCAGTGCGATCAGGTTTGTGTAATCATTTATACAATTTTTCATCGCCTTTTTTCTGTAATTGCTTCATTTGAATTAATAAGAGGTTATTTTCCCCTGAAACCTCTTCAGCTCCGTGTGCAAATACAATTAAAGCACAGCCAATCGAAACAAGCGTGCACTAAAAGAATACAAAATGCAAAGAAATTGTTCCGAGATAGATCTAGGCGGGTTCGCTCATTAGATTACTTTTCTGGTAATATTCTAAATTATCTTCAAAATCAACATTCATCTTTTGCATGCCTATTAATAAGAATACCACACATGATGCTGTGATATAAAAGGGTTGTAGAAATATATCCACACCAACTTTATGCATAAAAGCATATAGCAGAGGATTTAGAGGAAATGATATAACGGTTATAGTTATAACATAAAGAGTTATGCATGTACAACGAACTATCAACCTCAACCGTGTAAAGTATCTGATCTTGGGGTGAACTGCGGCATAGTCCAGATTTATCAAACTGTGCTAAACAAAATCGTAAGATCGGATAAACTGGAACAATTTTCTGTGATTACGATAATAGACTGGACTAGGTTTAGAAAAGAGCTATAATTTTTTTGATAACTTTATTGACTAGAAGGTTGATCTAGTCAATAAGGTGATCACCGGTAGCACAATTAGTAAACTCTATCATGCATCTAATCTCTCCAAATGCATGTACCCCATTTTTCTTGGGCATACCTAATCAATTTTTCAATTATCAATTATAAAACCGTACAAATACAATACGTATTTGAGAATTGACTTCCTTATTACTTCCTCCTTAAAATGTCCATGCAAAATACACTCAACGTTCTCATTTTTTTTGTCAGTTATTACATGTGCATGACACATTTAATCTGGTTTCGTAAAGTCATTATAGTTTACGTTGAATCAGCCTTGCATATCCAATCCAGTAAATAGCTTGACAAATTGTAGATACATATAACAAACAGTTGTACATATGTACTGGACAATATACTAACTTGCGATTAACCAAGATTGATTTTGCATTGTCCTCAACATGTCATTGTGGAACATGAATACAACTCCAATTCCAGCTCATACCTAAAAAGAGCTGGGCGTTGTGTTATGTGGACACAACTGGACTCATTACAACATTGAATTGTACACACTCAATACTCTTGTCCAGGCAGTCTTACTCATAAATGCAGTCCATGTTAAAGTATTTAATAAAAAAATTAAGCTGAACCTCGGAGGAAAAAGGATGTGGACTTACGCAAATCCGCAATATATATGTATCACAATCAGCTACCGCAAACCTCATCTAGAAGTCATGATTTATAACAAAAAATTAAGTATATACGAAAAATGTGTCATTCAGCGGAGCTAGATAACGCACTTACTTAGCATATGACTAATTATCCATTTCCACACACATTCAATATTTAAATATAACTCATCACTCCACCGCCACCACCAAAAGAAACCAAATAGATTACAGATAAAATGTATTCCTATTATCATTTACTTAAAAGCGATTAAATTATAAACTACTTACAAGCCAAGACGATTCAAATTGAAACTAATTGAAGGACATTTCAATTGTTTCTTGCAGATTTAACAAAAAAACTCTCACCTGTGGTCTTCATTCGATACCGACAACCATCATCTTCATCAATTGTCAATTCTCAGTTGTCAGCCGAATACAGACAATCCGAAATCAGACATCAGTCCGAAGACGCTGAGTAGACAAAGAAGAAGTGTGGACGCCAAGATAGACTGTGGACTGGACACCAGAGGAGGAGATACAGATAGGCTGTATGTGAAGTTGAGGATATCTTTTCCATGCGAGTGAAGCCCGATACAGTGGAACATCGTCTATAGCGTGCGCTCAGATCTGGGCGAGGTGGTGCGCTCCTCAAAAAGCATCTCTTTTTTTGTTTACTTTTCTCGGGTTGCTTGCCAAGTCTGTGTGCATTGGCAGTGCTACACTCCTCTGCACATTAACTTTTTAACTTAATTTTTCAAGTGCAAGAGTTAACAATATCAGTTAAAATTGAGTAGATACAAGCATCATATATAAAACTTGTAAATGACTGCCTCTTGTTAGATAAGTAGATGTAGATAGTTAAGTTAACCAGATTCAAGTTGAAATGGAGTAGGGCTTTTTTGTCATTTGTTGTGTACTTATCAAATGCTTAATTTTTGAAGCTCTTGATTGGTGTATTCGTATGTTTAAAGAGTTTAAACTAGAAATGTATTACTGGGGTGTTTAAGGTAGTTAACTGTTAATTGATGGTAAATTGTAAGAGAAAAGGTGACTAGATCAAGTTTATAGTTAAGAGGAGAGAAGGAGATCTTCAAACAGTTAGTCTCTCATCATGGCTTTGTCACTGAGGATTAACATTGTGGAGAAAAGTGTTACGAAGACCCTCCAGTTTGACCCGTCCACCACGATCTTCGATGCTTGTAAAATTATTCGCGATAAGTGCTCGGAACTTCCAGACTTGGCGCAGCGTAAGAATTCATAATTTAAATTTCAAAGAAATTTGGATTTCCAATGAATAAATTTGCTTTTAAGTAGAATTTATTTTAATAGATGGGTTGTTTTTTGTGATTTGTTGCAGCTAAAGATTATGGACTGTTCCTTCCCGGCGAAGCTTACGGTTCAGGTGCTTGGCTGGAACCGGCGAAAACGCTTGATTACTATTTGCTTCGCAATGGAGACACAATCGAGTACAGAAGGAAGATGCGTACCCTTAAGGTACGCACATTGGACGGAACTAATAAAACGCTGTTAGTTGATGACAGCCAAAATGTTGCCAATTTGATGGTGGTCATTTGCACCAAAATGGGAATAACTAACCATGATGAGTACAGCTTGGTTAGGGAGATTCCGGAAGAGAATGACACATTGAACAGATCCGATAATTACGGAACTTTGACACTGAAACGGAGGAAGGACGAAAAAGAACGGGATGCAAAAATGGAGCAGTTGAGGAAGAAGTTGAAAACTGACGACGAGGGTAAGGAATATGAAAATGATACTGCTTTTGTCATACTAGATTTTTATGACTTGGTTTAAGATGTTGATTTTCAATTTGACTTGTTTTATTTTAGTTAACTGGGTTGACCATGCGAAGACGCTACGGGAACAGGGTATTGAAGAAAATGAAGTGTTGCTCTTACGGAGAAAATATTTTTTCTCGGATCAAAATATTGACGCTCACGATCCGGTGCAATTAAATTTGCTTTATGTGCAAGCGCGTGATGCTATTTTGGATGGAACTCACCCGGTGACACAAGATAAAGCCTGTGAATTTGCGGGGATACAGTGCCAAATCCAGTTTGGGGATCATAATCCTCAGAAACACAGACCTGGGTTCCTTGAGTACGTATTAATATAAAAATTTGTATTATTTTATTATAAATGCCAGATTCAATGTTTAGTATGACAGAGCACGTATAGTTTCGATATAATGTAATTATATTTTTTACAGATTGAAGGAATTTTTACCGGCTTCATACGTGAAAGTGAAGGGCATCGAGAAGAAAGTATTCTCGGAACATCGCAAACACATGGGCTTTTCAGAATTGGATGCCAAAGCTTTATACACGAAAAATGCACGAGCCTTGGACACATACGGTGTAACATTCTTCCTCGTCAAAGAAAAGATGCCGGGGAAGAACAAGTTGGTGCCTCGACTTCTTGGAGTTACGAAAGACTCTGTTTTACGACTGGACGAACGAACAAAGGAAATTCTAAAGACGTGGCCATTAACCACAGTTAGACGTTGGGCAGCATCCCCAAACACTTTTACGTTGGATTTTGGAGATTACTCCGATCAATACTACAGCGTTCAAACAACTGAAGGAGAGCAGATTGCACAATTGATTGCTGGCTACATCGACATCATCCTTAAAAAGGTAATAAATTCCCTACCACCACTTGCAAAAATTCATTCATTTCTGTCAATTACCAATTTAATATATTCATTTCCGTTTATTTTTCTTGTAGAAACAATCTAAAGATCATCTTGGAATTGAAGGAGACGAAGGGTCAGCTTTGTTTGAGGACAATGTTAGCCCCATCCGAGCGACTATTGTACAACGGCAACCACCAGCGGTTCCAAGTCTAGTGGAAACTGCGTCGGTCGCCAAGCCTGCTGTTGTTCAGGCAGGAGCTGAGGGTACGTCTATAGCTTGTGCTACAATTTTTGATCAATCTCAACTCCCAATCGTCAGCTTTTGTTTTTATTTAGCATGGCATATCAATCATATCATGTATGTATGTGTAAAAAACTTGATTATATTTTGCTTGTTTTAATTTAGGTATACACACAATCCACACTGGACACTTGCAAACTCCACACTATAGCACTATTACTGGCCACCTCGATGTAGCTCACGCTCCTCAACCATCGGTAAGCAAAGATTGCACCTTAGATTAGCCAGACATAGGGAGAGTGCCACGCTCCAGTCATGTTAGTCACCGAAAGTTTCATATCCACTAGCTAGACTTGCATGGTCATAAGAATTGCTCACTTGCAATACGTGTTCATAGAAAGAACTCACAATATTGGCATATAAATTCAACCTCGACAACATATAAAGAGATTTTAAAGGAAACTGTATACCGAAATGCAGTTCGTAGTATGAACTTCATACTATTTTAATTGCATATCTTGCTTTCACCGAAGAATTGCGTGCACTGTATAAATATGCCTTCTTCACATGCAATGAACACCCCGTATCTCGATGTATTGATTAGGTATAATGTATGGAAATGGAACACAACGAATCGTTCGTGGCAAAATGCAAGTTTTACGGGTTTCATTAAAAAGTCAGAGTAACTGTACCGTAGTTGTACTGTGGAGGAACTTTGTGTAGTAGAATCGAATATGCATCTTTTCCTTATGTAAATTCATAGTGTGATTTCTGCACTCGAAATAATTTCAGAAATATACGGGGAACAATTTTACTACATTCTAAAACGTTTGTTTGTTGCTAAAATATTAAATTCGTGAAAGGGACTTGGAAAACATGAGTGCAAATTTTTTATATCGATTCAAGCAACTGAGAACACAGGTACTTGCATTTGAATCTTAGGGAAAACGTTTTTAATCTTTCATAAGTGCATTAACAGTATCCTATTGAGCATATCCTATTGCATGTATATGCATATCCTATTGGGACTTGAAGTATGGGTGTTCTTACCTTGTTAGTGAATCCTAATTACACAGTGGTTTATATATTCCTCTAGGTTCAGCAGTTGCAAATGACAGAAATCATGTCTGCTCACAAGAAAGCGCTTATGACAGGCCAGGAAGCTGTCAATAAGTCGAGAGACATATTGGATCAACCGTTCAACCTTCCTCCAATTGGGAATGATCCGGTGAGTGGTAGTTACAACTATCGGTACCGTGTAATTACACATTTCTCTTGAAAAATCACACACTAACGATCACAGGAGGGATACATAGTACACACCCAATGAGTATTTTAGTTCATTATTTGGGGTCGATCAAACAGTATTGCACTCACGATCAAAGCGTACTCGTACGCATTTAACTGCAAGCAATAATACTACACTTGTGGTATTAATGATATTTCTAATCACAACTCCAACAATCGATACGCAGCATTGGAGTTTGCATTAATCTAAGTAAATATTAACGCTTAACAATGAAATTCATCTCAATAATCAAAAGACTTAAAACCTAATCCCTAATCAATACCGAAGAATGATTCTGACAAATATATCGTAACTAGCAGCTAACTCGTTTGAGTGTAATATCGGGGCATTCTAACAAAGGGACTTTTTAATATGTAACTAATCGCCGACTAATTGATGGTACAATTTAACAAGTTAACAACAACTGTGATAACATATAGCATATAAGGATAGGAATTAAATAGATTTTCACCTTTTCAGTGATTCATATTTTCTATTAAAAATTCTTCAAATGTTCTATTGCACTGATTTTGTTTTATTTTAACAATGTTTCAAATAAAGAGTGTAAAATGCCATTGCGTTTTTGTTGCTTTTGTGTTTATTTTCGCATGCTGCTGTTTGCTCTGATTGTTCCATGATGTGTTGTGCGAGTGCGAGTGCGAGTGAAGTCTTCCTTTCTGTTCTCTTTGTTCTCATTGCATAAGCGTTATCATGCTTTGTGGTAAAAAAAAATTGATACTCCTGCCAACTATGACTATGTATGAATTATATAATATCAATCAGTTACTTGAAGAAAGCGAGCAGGTCCCTGATCCGCATCCAATTTCTTTAGTGCAATTTTTCAAGAGAATTGTGCATTTTTTAATGTTTAATTTTTTGAACTTGGGGCTAAAGTCATAAACATGTTCTTCAATTCAACCTTTTCCATGTAGCAATCAAGACAATGGAAGCAAACAACTTTAGATACAAAGAGACAAAATGTTCACACACAAATTGCAGCGATGAGTGCTGCTACAGCACATGTTGTTACACTCACCTCAACTGACGAAGTAGACTCTGGTGCTGTTGGTGAAGCTGTAACTGCAATTTCTTCAGGACTACCAGAGGTTGCGAAAGATGCTCGAATGATTGCTGCATTGATGGATGATGGCGGAGAAACATTGGTTGATGCTACTCGGAAGTTATGCAATGCATTCTCTGACCTTTTGACGGCCGCCGAACCAGACACGCAAGAGGTGAATATTCATGATGTTACTGCTGTCAAATTTGCTTCAGTCGTTTGTGGTACTCATTGACCCCCTGTTCTATCCGTAAACAGCCTCGTCAAAATCTGTTGAGTGCTGCGGGACGCGTAGGTGACGCCTCCAGAGCCTTATTAAATACAATTGGGGAAGGTGATGAAACGCAGGATATGTTGCTCCAGTTGGCTAAAGCAGTTGCAAATGCAGCAGCGGCCTTGGTTGTGCAAGCACGAAAATGTGCTGCGACAATAGAAAATCCGCAAGAAAGGGAAGAGATCATATCATCTGCTGCACAAACAGCGTTATCAGCTTCTGAGTTGGTCGCGTGTGCTAAAGTCGTTGCGCCAACGGTATGAAAATTTTAATAATCCATTTTGATGGAACGCTAATTTGAAAAGCACACACTTAACTGAATTATTGATCTGCTTGTAGATTGGAGACCCAAAGTGCAGAAATGAATTAATGGGTGCCTGCCGAAAAGTTGCACAAGCTGTTGAAGCGGTTGTCATTTCAGTCAACAGATCAACGGAAGATAAGTCCTTGAAGAATGGCCTTCAAAATGCCGCCAGGGATGTTTCTGATTCACTGAGCCGCCTTATGGATCACATAAGGTACTGCCATTACAATTTATTTTAAAGCCACCTTTCGTTTAATAACGAGCTTGACAATTAACATCTTTCTGCATAATTCTACAATCAATTGTAGACCTCAAACAAGAGCTTCAGTGCACATGGATCGTCAAGAAGAAGCTGTGGACTCGATTCTTGTTGCAACAGACAAGATCATAACATCGCAAGATTCTGGGGAAATGGTGCGGCAGGCCAGAATATTGGCCCAGGCTACAGCTCAGTTAATCCAGGCCATCAAAGGAGAAGCCGAGAGAACCCCAGACTCTGACTTACAGAGAAAGTTGATTGCAGCAGCGAAAGTGTTGGCTGAAGCCACATCCAAACTTGTGGAGGCTGCGAAGGCATGTGCCTCAAATCCAAACTTACCTGATAACCAGGAACTACTCAAACAAGCCGCTCAGGACCTTCGGGAAGCAACAAACGTTGCAGCCGGGGGTGCTGTACAGCGCAAGAATTTGCGTCGACTGGAATCTGCTGCCAAGAATGCCGCTTCTGCTGCCGCTCAGACTATTGCTGCAGCTCAAGCAGCGTCGCCCCGATGTAATAATGCTACAACGAGGGAAGCCATGTCTTCTGATTGCAGAGCAGTTGCTGATACCATCCCACAGTTGGTTAGCGCAGTAAAATCGTCGTTGCAAAGTGGAGACGAATCGGCTCAAGCAACATTAATTGATGCAACGGAGAAATTTGTAAGACCCAGCAACTCGCTCGTTTCGACAACCAAAAATTCTGTCACCTTCATTGAAGAGTCATCCTCTGCACGTCATTTGGCGCAATGCTCCCAAAAACTCGCTGTGGAATTGGTGGAGCTCCGAACTTCCCTTGATCGTATAAAAGCGGATTCGGGTATAGTTACTTACGCCTCGAGTCAGCCAAGGAAACAGCTGGAAGCCGCTGCCGACCGAATTCGAGAAGTAAAAGAAGAAGTTGTGGCTTGCCGCAAAGCTGCGTCGAGAAATGAACTGCGACCATTACCTGGAGACTCCGTTCAGACTTCAATTCAAAGGTAGTTTAGCAAGTTCCCACTTAACTGTTTCAAATAAATAATTCCCTGGTATAATGACGGTGCACCTTTCTTGTTGAGTGCAGACTGACATCCAGTGTTCGCAAAGTATCTGCATGTACTGATCAATTAACGAATTCAGTCGCAGTATCAGACGTTACTGCTGCAACATCATCTGCTCAAGGAATGTCTTCAGGTTTATCCGACCTTGTGTCTGCAGCGCGTGGTGTAGCATCGACCACAAATGACCCGCGTGTACTGCTAGCCACTGAAGAGGTTCTCGAGAGAAGTTGGACATTGCTGAGGGAGTGCGGTGGAATGATAACATCTCATGAGAGCCCGGTTGAAAAGGAAGTCACGCTTAATCCTTTAGCCAAAGGTGTTCACAATGCATTGGACAAGGTGACCGCGTCAATTCCTGGTCAAAAAGAAGTGGATGATGCTATTACCAGTATCAGCAACGCTTCGTTGATTTTGGATGGTAGTGAGATGCGAAGTGTTCCTGGCTCACGAAATTATGGGTAAAAGGATTCACACCTAGTTCAGCTTATATATATGCATAGTGTAACGACTTTTCGTTGATAACGTTCTTATTGCAATGTTTTAGGCAACTACAAGGAGAATTGCAATCGTTGGCCAATGAAGTTAACGATTCTGCAAAAGAAGTAGTAACTTGTGCCTCCAATCCTGCAAAACTTGGGAATGAATCCAAATACTTTGGAAATAAGACAACAGACCTTATCAACATTGGCTCTCAGTTGGCTAGTCTTCACGAGGAAGTTGAAGTTCGTGAAGAAATTATCATAACCTTGAAAAATGTGTCTATCGTCACCTCTAACCTTTTGGTTCAAGCAAAGGCCGTTTCAGCTAATCCAGATGCACCTGGAATGCGAAACCAATTGAACGCCGCAGCAAGGTAAGAGTATCCTTTTTAGCCTTTGGTACGCTGGAAAACGGAGGTGACTAATTTCGTGATGATTTTAAAATTCAGGGCTGTAAGCGAAACGCTGAACCAACTTATAGATGCCTGCTCTTCCGCAGCACCTGGTCAAAAGGAATGTGACAATGCAGTTCGACGTATCCAGGCTTTGAAGCCTCTGTTGGACAACCCATGTGAACCAGTAAACAATACATCATACTTTGATTGTCAGCAAATCGTTGTTGACAGGTCGAAACTTTTGGGTAAGATTTGAAAAAATGCAGAGCGTGTGAGTTGGGTGTTTTAACATGTACTTGTGGCTACTTGTTATATGGATTTACTAGTTGCGAAGTTCATACACATCAATCGTATATTCATTTAAATGTTTATGTAACCGTATGGCTTCTTAACTTTAGTTCTAGATGAAACTTAGTTTACCCAGTAATTATAACGAAGAAAGCCTACCTTTCAAATTATACATAGGATGCAATGATTGTGACGTCCATTAAATGTTAACGTATGGTGATGGTGAGCTTTTGCTGGGTTTGTAGGTGATAGCATGACTGGGATAGCAAATTATGCAAAAGAGGGTCGGTTGGATCAGTTTGGTGGGTCAGTGCAGTCCGCTGCGGATGCAATTTGTGGACTGGTAGAAAGCTCTGCGCAAGCAGCATATTTACTCGCAGCTGCTGATCCCACTTCCGTTGCAGGGCGTCCTGGATTAGTTGACATGCACACGATTAATCAGTCCACCCAAAGCATCAAGCAAGCTTGTCAAGCTCTCTCAAATCCGAAAGTATCGCATTCCCAAGTACTCCAAGCAGCCACTACCATTGCCAAACATACGTCCACCCTATGTACCGTATGCCGTGTGGCGTCAGAGAAAACGAATGATCCAACAGCGCGACGACAGTTTGTTCAAATGGCCAAGGATGTTGCAAACGCTACTGCTTCCCTCGTGAAAGAAATTAAAGGTAAATTACTTTACTTGTCTCACTACAACATTTGAAGGCTTCTGGACATGCACAGAATTTGCTAAACAGTGGATGGCTTTTGTCCCTTTTAGCTATGGACACTGATCAATCCGCTGAAAAGAAAGAGACATGCAGGCGAGCCACCGATTCTCTTGTTCGGGCCGTCAACTCATTAGTTCAGTATGCTTCACAACCTGAGTTTGCCGCAGTGCCTGCCAAAATTAGTGTAAAGGGCAGAGTAACCCAAGAGCCAATAGTATCCTCTGGAAGAAACGTTATTGAAGGGTCGTGTAACATGTTACAAGCTGCAAAGTCCCTCGCTGTGAATCCAAAGGATCCTCCAACTTGGCAACAACTTGCGCAACATAGCAAACATGTTTCAGATGCAATTAAGCGATTGGTGACTGCATTGAGGTATGCGTGATTCCCAAGTCTAAAGAATGCAAAGTAAGGTTCTCAGTTTGACAAGATTTAATAATTTTATTATTCTTTTCCACAGGGAGAAAGCGCCAGGTCAGAAAGAATGCGAGAATGCTGTTCACAAATTAAACGATGCCCTGCGTGAACTTAATCAAGCATCGCTGGCTGCTGTTGCTCAGAACTTGTCACAAAGGAAAGACAATACCTTGCAAGGCTTTGTACAAAACGCTGAAAACACTCTGAGGAATGCAGAAGAACATGTTGAGCCACTACGGCAGGCAGGGAAGGCTGAGGCAGAAACCTTAGGGCACCAAGTAACTTCAATGGTATCGATTGTTGACGCATTGGTGTCAAACATAATTGGTGCTTCATCAAATATCGTGGAAACGAAAGAGCAAGTGAACCTTTTGGAACGCACGAGAACCGTCTTGGAGAGCTGCGTACAGTTTATTTGCGCGGCTAAAGAGTGCGGTGGCAATCCTAAAGCTGTTTCCTTACATCCAGAGTTAGACTTGAGCACCCAATGTTTCCAGGAAGGTCTCGACGACTTGAAGTCCTCCCTAGAAAGAATTTCTTCTGGCGCTGGAAGTCTTGTCGCTTCCATTTCAGAATCCATTGCTGCATCAATGGTCAAGTTGGACCAATTGCATGCCACAACACCAGGTGCTACAGAGAGCTATGTGGATTATCAGTCCAGAATGGTTGCAGCAGCAAAAGAAGTTGCCAGATTGTCTCAAGAAATGGTATTGAAGTCATCTGTGGACGTATCCCAACTCCCACAAATCTCGTCCCACGTATCTCATCATTACATTCAGCTCGCTAATGATGCTCGAGGTGCCATTGCAACTACGGCTTCTCCCGATGTTGGTGTTCGGATTCGATGTGGTGTTCAGGAATTGGGACGCGCTTGCATCGACCTTGTTAGATGTGGCGGTGCAGTTCAGTTCGCAAGTGGAGACCAGTTTGTCCAACGAGACCTGTCAGATGCGAATCGTGTCGTAGCGGAGAAAGTTTCCGAAATCCTAGCTGCACTCCAGGCCGGTTCGAGGGGAACACAAGCATGCATTAATGCTGCTTCCACGGTCTCTGGAATTATTGGGGATCTTGATACCACTATTATGTTTGCCACTGCTGGTACTCTTCACGCTGAAGGAGAAGAAACGTTTGCAGACCACCGGGAGAACATTTTGAAAACTGCCAAGGCCTTGGTAGAAGATACCAAAACTCTAGTTGCTGGTTAGTTTTAAACCGTCGAAATGGAATGAAAATGTTTGCTATGGTTGAGTCGTGTATAACCCATGCGGTATTTTTGATTTGTTTATTTTAGGAGCTGCGTCTACACAGGAGCAATTAGCGTCTGCAGCACAAAATGCTGTGGCCACGATAGTACAGCTTGCTGAAGCTGTGAAATTTGGTGCTGCCAGTCTCGGTTCCAACAATCCAGAATCACAGGTGATGTTGATTAATGCTGTAAGAGATGTGGCTGGAGCGTTGTATGACTTGATTCACGCGACAAAATCTGCCGCTGGCAAAGGACCTAATGACCCATCCATGCTCACCCTAAAGGAATCTGCAAAGGTAATTGCAGACTTTTCTAACAAAGCATCCTCCGATCCTCATTAATTAAGTTTAGCTAATAGTTTGCATCTATACCTTCCCTTGCATTTACAAAAATCTATAGGGACACTTCATCTGTAAGCATTCAGTATCCTCGAATGTATAGATCTTGAAAATTAAGAATATTAACAGAGCAAGAGTGCTTGTTATATAAATCAGCGGTCGATTATTTCCCAAAATAGCCAAAAAAGAACCTTAAACTGACAAAGTAGTAACTCCATTAACGTTTCGTCTAAACCTATTCTACACCGAGTGCAATATCCATCAGAAACTAAAAATGCATTGTAGTCATTGAAGCATGAACCAGATTACAAAAAAATATTAATTTTTTCAAGGTAATCAGGTCATACTTCAAGCCACTGCATTATTTTAAATGATACAAAACGATTTTTGTTGTTATTTCTCTATTGAAATTTATTGGTTTTGATACTGGTGTTGTGCAAAGCAGAAGGAAGACAGACTGTCACGCCCTTCTTCCTCCGTTGGCCGTTTAGAGTTCATTAATGAGATGCTTGAAGCCTCCTTGGTCACGGAGGATGATGATTGGGTTACTTCCCAAGATGAAGACGAGCTAATACAGCAGCTCTGTGCTCTTGATGCTACGGACTCTGGCAACTGATACATGACATGAATAATGAAGGTGCATATTATGATTTCAAACGGCAGTGTCATCAGTTCCCTTCAAGTTTTCAAAAAATCATATCTCTACACTATATACACTCTAAAATTCTAGTGCTTTCTTCACAAACATATCAAATTATTTGAAACGAATAAGCCATTTCTTTCAAATGAGTTTTCGCCGTAATTTTTAGATGATATTATACACATTCTGTAATTTTATCTATACTGCCTGCATACATATGTATTATGTTAAAAACTTCTTAAAAAATTCTGTAGAAATGCTAGTTCAGCTAGATCATGTCTCCGTAAACGATTCATGTTAATTTTGATTTCTTGAGTAAAGCTAAAGCTAGCAGAAATGATCAGATAGGATTGAGTCTTTTTGACAATTTACTTTCTCCTGCTTTCGCTCATGTTCATGTTGTTGGCGTTGGTTCCACGAGGCAGGATTTAATAATACGAGTGCAAGGAGTGATAAGCATTCCTTGATCATACTTCATATGCCAGCAAGTCATCATCATAAATAATGTTTTACGGGTATCATTTGGGCATGGTTTTGGTATTCCGAAGAAGGTAAGAATAGCCTTCACTTCAGTAAATATATTTGTTGAGTTGCAGTGTTAAAAGAGTGTAGGGTTTCCTGTGTTGTAATGGACCAAGCCATTAAAAGTGAATTTGGTTGTTAACAAAATGTCGTAATTAATCTTTAATGTCTGCCATGCACTGCATAGAAATGGTTTGCTCCGGACTGATAAAATAATATATATATATATTTGACAATGCACTTCGTACGTACATGCTGCTCTGTTGTAGGTGAAAGTTCAGAGTTGAAAGTGAGTGTTGATGTTGTGGAGTCCGTGGCATATCTCTTTGCAACTTGAAGCTACACTGTTCGTTTTGCTCTAATTTGCTCGATGGATATGTACTTTGTCGGTAGAGAAAGGCTTTTACTTTCACTTAACTCAAAACCCTTCCGTATCTAGTTTACTAATACATTTTCTAATAACCTCGTAACAAAATCACCGTTCTTACCGAATGTGCATTCCAACCAATTTCAAAAAACGATGGGCTGTAAAGTGTGATGATTTTGAAGCGTAGAATTTTGCACCAAGTAGTGTAATTTCATAGCGAGCGTAGCACTTTCGTGGTTACACACTTTTGTGAAATTAATTTTTAGAGTTCTTGTGATATCATTTTACGTTTTTGGCTCGGTAGGGTGTCTGAAGGTCAGTTATAATTCTTGGATTAAATTTTTTCAGATAATGGTTACGAACGTGACCTCTCTTCTGAAAACGGTGAAATCCGTGGAGGATGAGCACACCAGAGGAACTCGAGCATTGGAGGCGACCATTGAAGCAATTGCTCAAGAAATTAGGGTAAGTATTAAAATCTTATTAATTTCCTTGTGTTTATTACTAATGAATTTCGCCAAAAATAATATCTGTATTTTCTGTCTTGTAGGCATTTGATTCTCCAGATGTACCTAAAGGAAGGATTGTAACCCCTGAAGACTTAGTTCGTGCCACAAAGCCAGTTACGAGTGCTACTGCAAAAGCCGTTGCCGCTGGAACAAGTTGCCGACAGGACGATGTCATCGTTGCGGCAAATATGGGGAGGAAAGCGATTTCAGATTTATTAACAACCTGCAAACCTGCAGCATATTCAGTGGAAGGAGAAATGAGAGACCGTGCACTTGTTGCGGCTCGGCAAGTTGCAATCCACTACAGGGAATTGCTCCAATACGTTCTTCACGCTGTCCTACATCCTGGCTCAGAAGTTAAGCCTCAGTTGACACAATGCTCCAGAGAAATAGCTCAGTCTGTTACGGAATTAGTGGCTGTCGGACAACTGATGAAAGGTAAGTGTATCAGAACAACGTCACTGCGACGACCCACACATATAAATGGCAACTCCAGCGAATATTATGACCTGTGTACATACTGTATATTAGCTATTAAGAAATTTGTTAGAAATTTGACTGACAAGCGAATTTAGTCAATACTTTCATCAAATTTGATTCAGTCGAGTATACCTTCGTTCTAGGGCAATTGTACGACAAATTAGAGAATATTTTACTAATCATGCCTTTCAGACCAAATGGTTTGTGATTCCCCATGCTTGAATGTGCATATTAGCTGCAATTTGGAATCCGTCGATAATTGTGCCTAAGCTTGCACATCCCCTTGCACATGACGACTTATGAATAACTGTTTCTCACTTAGATTATGTGTCTTAGCGCACCAACAACAATATTTTGACTAAACATACAGTATATTTTAATTTAGTGTTTAAAAAAGTGAACTGACAGTAACTGATTTGACAATAATGTAAATATATGTGTTATTACTGAAACAATCCTAGTTGCGTTTTTGTAACAATGAAATAATGGTTTGATTCGCAGCTAATTATTTCTTGTTTGTTTTTAATCTTGAATTCGACACAAATTTTAAAGTTGTTCACAACCAGTTATCAGCAAATCCATTGCTTGGTCATGCAATCCGATCTCACACGACCCACGAAGGTTCGTTTTTATAATGTTGGATGTTCATAATATAATATGTTTACTTGTATTAACTTTTTAATTGGAGGTTTCTAGTTGATTTTGTTTTATTAACTAAATATTTAGTTGAAAATTTCATTTGTAGAAATAACTTCTCAAAAATCATAGATATTTGTAATGTCTTTGTGTTGTGAAATCCTAATCATACAATGACTACTCTGCATGTAGTGTAAATAATGAATACTTAATTTGTAATTAGCATGTAGTTCACTAACATGACGATCAACGTTAACGGGACTGCCATATTCTATCTTGCATGCTTGTGATCAATTAATAACCCTGCCTGTGAAAACTTTTTAACTGAGTACATGTAGTCCTATTGCAAATTTCTCTCTTTGAAAGAAATTGATTTTTGAATGGTGTTTTGTGGTTGTAAATGTACTAAAGTTCAGCATCATAATTTCTTATAAAATCTTTCTATTGGTATCTATATTTCCGGTTATTTAAAGAGAACTATGAATATCAAGCTTTGGTTGAAGGTTCGCTCGCTATCTTTTAGAAATTAAGTATGGAAATTATTTATATGAAAAATCTAATGAAAGCTTTAACAATTTTAGGGCACGAGTTCGAAGATCCGGATGATCCAACAGTAATTGCAGAGAATGAACTACTGGGTGCCGCGAATTCCATCGATGCGGCTGCGAAGAAATTGGAAAAGTTACGACCACGACGGTCAGTTAAGGTGTGTAGATTGAGATCTGCAAAATATCCATTCAATACATTTTCCAGAAACACTCAGAGGGTCCCTAGGATGATAAGCCATTGGACTTACCTTCAGAGACGTTTTCAACTAGTCGCTTGTCTGTGAGATATGTTTGATATTCTTGGTTGTATAAATTTAGTCAACCAGAAGTCAAACATATTTGTACAGCCAAGGGATCAACCATCGGGACTTTTGAACCTGCTCGCTGATTGGATTATATTTTCGCCACAGTTTAGGCGTTGACTAAACATACTGCTTACTACTTCATCAGGACCTACGCTTCAATAAACAGTACTCTCCGTTTTAAAATTTCAGGAAGCAGATGAGAACCTGAACTTCGACGAAATGATATTGGAAGCTGCAAAATCTATAGCAGCTGCTACTTCTGCCCTAGTGAAGGCTGCATCTGCGGCACAGCGAGAACTAGTGGACACTGGGCGTGTTAGTAAGAAGCCATCGTCGGATTCGGATGACGGGCAATGGTCTGAAGGCTTGGTGTCGGCTGCTCAAATGGTGGCTGCTGCAACACACAGTTTGGTTGAAGCTGCGAATTCCCTTGTACAAGGTCATGCCACAGAAGAAAAACTTGTTTCTGCGGCGAAACAAGTGGCTTCGTCAACCGCTCAGTTATTGGTTGCCTGTAAAGTGAAGGCTTCACCAGACAGTGACGCTACCCGTAGACTTCAGGTTAATATTTTAACAATCTCACACAGAGTGTAAGAGGATATGAAATGTTTTGCTACATGATTTGTATTTTCGTTGAATTTCAGGCTGCCGGCAATGCTGTGAAGCGTGCCACAGACAATTTAGTCAAGGCTGCTCAGCAGGCCCTGGCACAAGAGGAAGAGCGTCAATTGGTTTTAAATAAAAAAATGGTTGGAAGTATGGCGCAGGAAATTAATGCACGTTCAGATGTTATTAAGATAGAAAGACAGCTCGAGGAGGCAAGGTCTAAACTGGCGGCAATAAGGAAAGCTAAGTACCAAGAGAAAACGGGTGGTTTGGCTGGGTTTACTGACGAATCGGACGTTGACATTGACACTCATGAAACATCTAGGTAGCGTTATTGTGGGACTTCTCATAATATTTTACTTTTCTTTCAATTAAGTATTTAATTTTGTGAATACATTGTGTTTGCTTGTTTTTTAGACTGGATTCCTTATTGGAGTCTTCAGCTGAAAGAATAACTAGTGCAACAAATTCTTTCAACATAATGCGACAACAACAGCAACATCAGCAACAAAGTAGCTTCCCGACAACATCTACTCCTCTTAAACCAGCCGTTTCGCCTAAACCAACGGCGGCAACAATAGCGGAACGAGAAAGAAAATTTAATAACTCATCACCATCGTATAGCACAATTTCCAATGATTCCTCTGTAGGCTACAACTATCCCAGTCAGTACCAGCAATCTATTCCCACCCCTCCACCACCTCAACGCTCTTTTCAACCAGTTTCTCAACACTCCACCTTCAGGCCACCAGGAAGCACCAACGGAAATTCCGGTCAATTTCCACCGCCACCTCAACCTGTGTCACACCAAGATGAAGATTTATACGCTCGACCTCGCCATCCTGACCAGTATTACACTGCATCAACAGCAGCGTCTACACCGCCACCAACCACACCCAAGAAAACTTTTATGAAACCTTCAGAGTTTTACACTGAAGCGCAGAGGAGTCCAAGTGGATTGTCAACTCAAGGCCAGCAAGCACCAGGTTTCACGCCTCCAAAAGGTGGTTTCCAAGTTCTTCCATCGACCTTTGGCAAATCGTTCGGTAAGGTTCAAGAAGGTGGAGCATCTTACCAAGAGGAGTACAGCCATTACGACACCGGCCCAGTTAGCTCGGAGCAAGTGTTTGAAACTCGAGGGGCAGATGGGAGCATCTCTCTCCGTAGAATATTCACACAACAGCAACAGAGCTCCAGCTCAGCAAGTGTAGTGTCCAGCTCAAGAAAAGTATTTCAGCAGAAAGATGGGTCAAACTAAGTCACGAGTGTAAATGCTATGAAATAATCCGAGTTTCAAATGTAAATCATTTCAAAGTTACGTTCACAAATTAGGCATAAAATAGTAGCGACGGCCATGTTCTAATAGTCGTTAAAGGTATTATTTTGGCATGAGTATGGAATTTTATGGGATGTACATACGTACATAGAACGAAGTTTTACAATTAATGTATTATATAACATTGTCTTCCATGTTGTAGAATTGTGTCTTTGAAACTTAAACCTTATATAAAAATATATATATAAAGTCAATTCTCTGCGTTTGTCATATTACCGAGAGTATAGAATATGGATATGCAAATATCCGCTTATAACGTTCAAAGACGCATACTGCTGTAATGCTGAAATGCTTGTTAATAAGTCCGAGTCATTAAAATGCATGCATTAAATTATTGCTTAAACCCTTTGTATCATAACTTTCTCTCCGTAGCTCTGCAATTTAATTCCCGTTTGAAAGGCTACGTTTCAGGTTTTATGTAATCTTTACTAGTTCAATTAGTTAATTAGTACTTATGAATAATACTGTCTGACTCAGCCAAAACAAAATCCACGAATGAGGACACAAAAACACACAAAGTTTCTAAGTTCATGTAATACTTTCACTATATAATAGACGTAAGTATTAATAACTATTATTATATTTAGATTTTAGATTGATATGATTCTATTTCATTGTTTTCTTAATGTTATATTTACTGCGTCATTGTAGGTTAAAATGTTTAAGCATGAAAATTGAGTTGTTATTTCAGTCAATGAGGTACAACTCAATTTGTGCCATACAATGAAGCCATATCAGCCTGTCCAAAAAAGCATGAACAAACGGATCAAGTTTTAAGCCTGTCCTCTATACCTTGAAAAAAAATGTTTCAATGAGTTAATTAGGTGACAGCCGAGGTGATAAGTAAGTCTAGAACTGTAGGTTAAGATACTCAACCTGTCAACAGTTGCAATGTTATTTTATTTTCATTTTCTGAAACGAAAAAAAAATATATTTGATGCACCGAAACGAAATCGGATTTTTAAACGCGACAAGTTCTATACGGTGCGAAATAAGTGGGTGTTTCTGTGCTGATGATGGTTTTCTTGACAAATTCAGTGCATCTGTTTCCGGTGCTTTAATAGAAAAAGTGCAATTTCGAAAGTGAACGAAGGAAAATTTAATTAGGACAGACACGGCAAAAAAATCTTTCTGCTCGATATACGGAAGTTCCTCTTTGAGATACACGCGCAATGAGCATGAATTACTTGATTTGCTTTATTGTTCTTCTACTTGTACGCAGGTATATTTCACTCAAAATTTCCTATGATATGAGTGCCCAGACGACTTGTGCATTGCAACCTAAAGTAGGTCATGACAGTTGTACGAAAATGTGTGCCTAAAACTGAAACTGGTATGTTCGATAGATTTTACTATTTCTAGCTTGAATATTCCTAAATTATATATATGTAACTTGAGTGTAAACTATTTTAAGACAATATATAACAGAACCTTAGCCTTACGTTAAGCACTTCGTAGGAATACTGTGAGGAAATTGTTTTAGAGTTTAAGAAAGCTTAACAAACAGACACCAAGAATGCAATCATATTAAGAAGACTTTCACTGTTTTGCCTCTGTCATATTTAACTCTTAAACTATTGTTTCTCTGGAAAAGATTGATGTCTTGTTGACCATACTACAAAATATATTAAAGATTTAGCTAATATTAATTTACTATTTAAAATATATTCGAGTATTACTTCCATTGTAACTCTTCATAGCTCTAATATACGGTAAACAATAATAGAAAGCTTTGATGTTAATAAAAATTCACACCGGTACACATTATGTCTTTTTATTTCATTCTTGAACGAGATCTCATACAAACCATATATATGAATCACATCAAGAGAATATATGTATGCAATGCAAACATCTTTGTTCTAACCACAGATATATTCTTATAAATATACGGATTCATGACTCGTAACAATGAGCTTCAAAACCGGATTGGGATTGCTGTCCGCAAGCTCATGTGAGCTAGAAGGGTTTATCACGTGCACCCCAACCGCCGCTGTATCACTGTTAATAGAGTGTTTCTTATGATTCACATCGAAATCCGGCGAGCCCCGCACCGCCCACAGGTCCGGAACTGAGCTGAACTTTTGCCTGTGTGATGATGAGTGCCCATCGAAATACGCCATTGGTTTCAGAAGGCAATTGTCATTAGGATTACTCCCCTCTTGGTAGTACTCATTCGGAGAGTAGTTGCCCCTTCCAGGGCCGCTGTAACTACTCCCTTGAGTATTTCCAGATTGCTTCATAAAGCCCGTGAGATATGCCCATGGATTCTTAAACGCCGCAAATATACTCGACCTCTTGCTACTCACGCTGCTCCCTTTCCTCGAGTTACTTTTCCCAATGTTGTTACAACTGGCGTTGGAAGAGCCACCACTCGAAATGCCGAAATCCAGATTTTCTCTACTTTCTCCAACCACTTCACTAGTCTCCTCGGTGTCTCCCCACTGTATTATCGTTGGTGGTGTAATGGCGCTGTTTGTGAGTTCAGGGAGCCCTCCCCGCTGAACTGGATGTGGTCGTCCCCCAGGACATGACTCAACTTGGAGTCGTGGCTCTGACTTGAACCGGTATTTCTTCGCTACGAGACCGTTCGTCGGTGGAGCAAGGTATCTGCTATTCGGCCAACTTTGACGGGGAGCCACAGCCGATCCAGCGGATGATGTTGCCGTAACTCGGGCATGTAAAGAGTCTTCAATTCGGGCAGAGGTGTAGGTACAGGGACTATTCGCACCTCGGAAATTAAACAATGAGATGGGAACGATAAAACGTGGGCCATGAAGGTACACCGTGTAAATTTCACTGTTTGAATCATTATCCTCTGAAGAACTTTCACCGTCTTCCCCAGTAACTGTGGAACAGTCCCCGGTTTTTGTTCCACTTTTACGTCTTCCTTTCTGCGAAAATAAAAACATACAAACGGTAAGGCGTCGGTGAAAGATTATGCGAATGCTCTCGCAAAATACAAAAATCTTATGGGAATGCACAGTAAGGCGCTTGCAGCAAGGAAAATCATTTTAAAATCTCGAAATAATCGACAAATGGAATCTCAATTGCATCTACCTTTCACTGGCATCGGACCTTAGACTTTCTCTCATTCTAGATGTTCATATGAAAAGCGGAAAATTTTGAGGCATACGTACATCCTAACGGAATGCATACTTATCGTCGATTTCGTGTTTCAACATCAATTTCTTTTCAAATGAAACAGACCAGATGCAGGCAAGACAAGCACTAAAATAAATCTTGCAAATACAACCATTTCCCAGCTAATCTGCTCAAAGTCCATGGGATAGGAAAGTCAAAAGTTCTACCTTTTTTTGGAAAAATTTCCCCCAGTGCAAGCATACATATGATCATGAATGAAACGAACTTCACGAAATTGTGCTTGTGCGAATAGTGAAAACAGAAGGAACGTCTGTAACGCACAATAACATGATTTTCACACAGCAGCTCAGAAAAATATGAGAGAGGAGAGAGGAGAGAAAGGGAAACTAATGATCTAGCATTCCGGGCATGGGGGAAAGTTGGGAAAGGCGTGAAAAATATTAGGAGGAAACTGAAACTTCGGACGGAAATAGCAGCTCGTCACGCACATGTTGAAAGTGTTGATTTGATAATGACTTTTCACTTTCACTGCAGCTAAAACAATTGCATGTGTGCGGCGTGGATGAGGGATTGACACTGTACGCTCGTGTGCATCTGGCATATCCGCCTCCCCAAGTTTCGTTCACTCGAATGCGTTGTCCGCTTTTCTCTTTCAACATTAAAACTTTATTCCGAAATGCTCATGAAACACTGTATTATTATCACACGCGGACGGAAAGCTTAAAAACTTTTTTTGTATAATTTACAATTTTGCAAAAAATTAAGCTTTTATATTCGTTTCAATTAGCTTCATCAACGATATTTGAAATTATATGAATTTTTGCATGCAATCTTTATTATTCGCACAGAGGGCTCCCCTTTTCACTTCAATTATCTTCTTTCGTCGTCTCACTGTTAGGGACAATCATTAGCTCACCTTCTCTTAACCATAATAGCGTAAATTGGAACTCAACAATCCTTTTAGAATTAGGATGCTTTTAAGAGAAGACTGAATTTGAACGACATCTACGCATGTTGTGTAATCAAATGTATACGACGGATGTACTTTCACTTCAAAGGGTTCAGATAAAGCCATACGCATATATACATACTCTAACTCCAATCTGGAAAATACAATTATTGAATGCATATGAAGATGAAGTAATATAGTTGAGTGAATCGTTGATTGCTTTTTCAATTTCATGTTCCCATTGTTCCCTTCCACCTTTTCAGCATTGATTGGAGAGGTGAAGTTGGAAGGTGTGCTTTCTCCAAGAAGCTGCTCTCTGACAAAGCGAATTGGATTCGGATGTGTTGTCGACTGTAAAGTGTATTATTATCTCTGTGGAGAGAGATAGATACGTCTGGAGCGTTGGAAGAAGCATATCTTCACAGCGTGTCAACTTTTTGGTATGGTGGATGACGGAAAAGCATTGTTGTGGGTTGCGGTTATGTGGTGACGGGGAAAGAACGTATGCTTTATTCAGTTGCTGTTGTTGAAAACATAACGCGGAGAGAGTGAGCTGTGTATTATGTATATTGTGATTGACTGGGATACCTTTACCCAGTCTCATCATGTTATGATTTTGGAATTCAGAGAGAATCTTGGTAAAAGCGAGGTACCTAATTTGACGAACTGTGAAATGTATTCATGGAAGTGCTTTCTATTCTAACTTCCGTCGCATTTACACCTGGGCTTGTCGCGAGTCGCGACGCACTATTGACAGTAATGCTTTTAGGGAGAAGGAGAAGATAAGATTATGAATGACGGAATACTAAAGGATTCGACGGTAGTGCTACAAATACCCATGGTCTTGATAGCTACAACTTTTGACATTCGCTGGAAATCAAATGAAATGAAGGGAGCCACTTCTGTAGACGCGATCGAGACTTTTACAATAGACAAAGCACATATGGAAAACTTACACTTCAGAGTACTTCTTGTAGCTTTTAGTTTTAGTCGATGAATCACTTTAGAGAAGAAAATCTTGAGAAATACCTGCTAATTTGATTGATACTCGCGATTTTGATATAATTTACCGCAAAAAAATCTGACAATAGTCAAGGTTTAAGTATTTATTTTACAACAGCGGCTAATGCTAGAGAATACTAATTTCAAAGACTGGACGTATGCTAAGAGGATTTGAATGGAAGATGGACGCTCAGTCTGGAGAAAGTTTTCTTAAGCTATAAATAGACGTCTGACAGAGACACACATAATCCGTTTACCTACTTACACTTTCCCCTAATGCATTATTTGAAGTGTGCATACAAATGAAGAGCTCATCCTCATCTTCTGTAATTTCGTCAGTTTCCAGCAACGTTGTGAAGTTCTCACCCTCTCCATAGCTGCTTGAGATATAGAAATGGGAATCAGGTCGATGAGATTTCTTACCATCGGATCAGGTAAGGAAATTCATTCATTCGTGGTTATCCTTCTTCTTCGAGTTTGGATCGGAGTGCTCTTCAAAGAAGTGTGGATATTGTGATTGACCTGCTACTCTAGTGCTTCAATGTACTTAACTCACAGCATATTTATTTAAGGCCGTCAATGTTGAAATTTCAATTCGGAAATCGAATTGTAGAATAACAATAACATATATCTTGACAGTTTGCTAGTTCAGAGATGAATGTTTGTTTGTAGACAGACAGATGAACATTTTGACTTGCGTACAAACAAGATTCATGTACGAAAAATGTGTGCCGAAAAGGTGCAAAGGATGTTGTTTGCGTAGTTGATTTTTCCCTACCTTCTTTCTCCGCCTTTCCCCCTTCTGAGGAAGGAAAATACGTGTGTAGCTCGTGCAAGAATGAAAAGGGCAGATTAAATGACGCGGAGAAAATAGAAGCAGAATTACGCGGATTGATTGCCTCTTCATTCGCTTGTGTTCATTCATTTTTTGTACACATAATGTCATGACATACTCGAGCGACAAGAGAGAGGTAGCAAGCTGGAAAGCATCAGGGAGAAAGTAACTCCATTATTCCGCATTATCTTACCTTATTGACACCTTTGGCATTTTTGGATCCAGTCGTAGCCTCGTTCGTGGAGCACGAGGCAGTTTGGTGGTGTTGTTTCGAGGGTGAATACACAAGTAAATTTTCTAAGCGCCAGATCTCTGCGTCGACACACTCTATTTGCCTCTTGTACACCCGATTCTGGACCTCGGCTCGAAATAAAAGCTCCTTGGTGTCTTCAACAATGAACCTAAACAGGCAAACAAGAAAGGAGGAAGACATCACGTTTCACTGAATCTCAACTTTTGCTTCATGCTTTCCATTAAATCCCATTCACGCCTAAATTTCTATATACTATTCATCATGTATTTTGCACACTGATTTCGCTTCGGCTTCGGGTAGCATGCGAACAGCAAAGGAAGGTGTAGAGTCTGCTGCTGGGTGTGAGAGAATAGCATTCAGAGCCAGAGACTCGTACAACTTTTACAACAAAAGATTTAGCCAAAATGTACTTCCTCATTCCTAATATGTCCTTGCATTTCACACACAAGAAATGTCAGGCGTGGGATTCACAGAGTCAACAATGAGACCCTACATAGGAAATGCTCCAACAGACTTTCACCCATTTAGAGAAAGTGTGAGCTACACACACAATTGGTACATATTTATGAAATATGTGTAGAACATGAACAACCAAGGCAAAAGGTATTATACTATTGTCCATCTCCACAGCTGCAGATATGGAGGGCCTCTTCCCCTACATACATGCTGACTACGTGCTAATTTTTTTCTTCTTCAAAAGTATTATGTCATCCTCTGCCTACTCCTAGACTCTAGACATGTGTATCTGTATAGGGATGAGTTGGGAAACTACAAAATATGAAGAGTAGAAGTGGAAACGTTGTCGTGAGAAGCTGCAGTGATGCAAGAAAATTCGACACTCTTTGTGTGATTATACACCATAGCGTTTCTTTCATCAACCCAAATATCATAGGTTCTCCCTCGTTCCACGAAAAATTGAATAATACATTGGCCACATATCTAGCTCCTCTTTTGCTACGCAATAATTTCGAGAAATATAATAAGTTGGTTCGAGAAGAGTATCAAAGAAAAGACTGTCGTCTTCCTTTCTCCAGACTAGACTGACTCTAGTCAGTCCCATTCTGACGGGAGGAACGAACACACAAAGTTCGCCAAGGCACTTCTCTCTGCTCTTCCATTAAAAAACGAAGATATATATGCTCAAAGATATCATGACGAGAAGCTCCTTCAAAGAAAACTTGCTTTTCTACTTCCTCCTTCCCAGAAGAAATGCTCAAACGGTGAGTTGGTGAGTATCATAGGAAGCCGGACACAAGCATCAGACCAAAAGTCGAATGAAATAAAATCGTAGGTAAATATATATTCCTACAAATTTTTAGAGTTATGCACTCGAAAATGTAGCTGGGTGTAAACACAGAGAAAATTTGTGAATGCAACGCACTATATACCACTGTCTCCATACTCGAGACAATATGATTTGAAAAGAAAGTATGCAGATGACACTTTACCTTCGAGTATTGCACTCAATCTTCAAACCCATACTCTCCACGACTGGATCACTTGTACTTTGGTTCTTTGTTATCGCATGAATCTGAAAGATATAAAAAAAATTCTTGGTAAATAAATATGTACATAGATCATTTCGAATGAGCATTCTTGAGAAAGAATATAAACCAAGAAGGAGAAAAGAGGATGAGTGACTGAGTGAGTATTTGCAAAAAAAGAAGTTGTTGAAGAAGTTTATGGAAATGAAACCGGGAAATGCTATTTCACTTACATTAAATCCTCATAAAAGTTTCTCCCTTTTCCTATCTAAAATCAGTTTTATTCTCACATTGCATATGCATTGTCTTTCTGAACGAGTTTTTCTATGTTTGCACTGTTTATTGCGTTGAGCTGTATATCCAGTATCCATGAATGAATGAATTGCTTTCTCATCGTTTCATGTAGACAAACAGGAGAATCATCAGAGAGCTATTACCAGCAAGAGACTTCTTTCTCTTCAAAAGGTTTCGCTTTTTGGTGCTTCCCTGAAACTAAAGATATTTATTTTTGGGTTTTCCATAGAACGTCACTTACTCGTTCACTCATTTCTCTCCTCCTCCTCCTTTTCCTTTCAGATGTTGGTAAACTATAAAACCTATTTTATGTGTAGAAGTAATTTGTGGTCTCTCTAATGTGGGTTTACATACAAACAACTTCTTTTCTCGACAATTTTAAAGATGAAAATAAACGTTATATATAGCGTGCTTGTATTGAATACAGGTAGACCATTCCAAGTTTTACGAGCTGAAGTCCTTTTCGTTTTTATGGCACAGTGTGCTGTGGGCCTGCGGGTGGAAGTGGAAGTATGTATCTCACCTGTCTGACCCAGAATTTTCAACTACAGAGGTTCAACATTGGGCAACGAAAATACAAATTGATATTTCAAAATAACTCGATTTTAACTGAGGAAATCCAATACTGTTGAGGGCAGTTTATAAACTTTCTCATGCAATTGACTATTGACCTGAGAAAAAAATGCACGATCTTCCATTTTATTATTTGTTATTGGATGCTTTCACTTCACATGCATTTATACATGATATACGAAAGAAATGAAGAGTGGATTGGGTAACTTGAGATTCTTTAAATGCCCTTCTGAAAGAAGATATCTGCAAATTGTCTTTGTTGACGAGTTTCTTTGAACACAAAATGATTTCGGCCAGTTGATCATTTTTCGAATTCTGAACTTTTAGAAATGAATAAAGCCCTTGGGCTTACAGAACAACGCATAGCCAGTAGCTAGCTAGATCTTTGCTAGTTTTACATTTTTTGATGAGGTTTAGTCATATCGGGTATTTCCATCAGGACAGGAGGGGGATTTAGCTCCAGAGATTACCATTTCACTCACAGATTCATAACCTTCCACTTTTATATATCAAATTTGGTGTTGCTTTGCAGGTGCAGAGTGTAGAACATGGACGTGTTGGTGCCATGAACCAAAGTTAATATTTGACGTATTTGAATCATGCCAATGCTAATACACACACTGACACACTCAAAGGCTGGCAAATGGCAACTCTTGTCAAAATCATTTATCCGGAAAAAAGAACGCTGGGAAATGCTAAAATGTAGCACCGCGACGAGAGGACAAAAGGTTGCATTATGTTGATTAAAATTCTATCTGCACAGATCTTCAGATATATCCCATACTTCAGTCGGATTCGACAAAAAAAATCCAAAAACTAGTAGAGTTATTTGATGTACAAAAAAAGTGTACCTTTGGCAAGAAGAGGAGGCAAAGAGTCACCGTCGTAGAGAATAGGATGAGGGAAGTCACACTAACGAAGGAGAGGGTGACTCGCTCCGAGATCAAATTGGCTAAAGAGACGGCTAGCACGCTTGTCAGCACAACAATGTAAACACAGAGTCCAATGTATTTCGAGTCATTCAGCGCCTGAATCTTGACATGCCTGTCAGTGAAGGGTAAAGAATTACAAACAAATAAACATCCTCATACAAACACTGCTAAAAGCACATCTTAGCGATGAGTCGAATATATAAAAAAAACTGTGCGCTTTTCTTCACGCCTTATGTGCTCGTGTCATCTCTATCTTTGACACACATGGCTCAAGAAATGCACATTATGTCTGGTGAGTTGTGTCGATCACATCCACGCTTTCACCCACTTCATATACTTTATATACTTTCACATTTTACTCACACTCAAACTTCACAACACGTCCCTGTCTAAAACGCTATCTTTCCACTCGTGTCGCAGTTTTGGATAAAATCTTACTCTCATCTCATGTGCATTTGTTAGGTTTCTGGCTTTGTGTTAAGTCTTATTAGCGTAAAATTGCAGTTTTTTTGCAATTTATTTGAAGGATAAATTCTTTGTGGGCTTAGCCACGAGATAATAAAGGACCACGTGGAACATGGGCGAGACATTCAGACATTTTTAGATACAAAAAGGTATAAACCTTGAAAACCAGAGTTGCTATTGAAGTACTTGAGTACATTCTTGTATGCAGCATTATTACATAATGAACTTTACAGAGGTAATCTTGCCTTACCTCGTCTCCCACGCCATATACAATCCGACAACCAACAGCAAGCTTTTATAGCCATAGAGAGCACTCAACCAGACGTGTCCTCGCTGTGAAAGACAAACCTCGATCTGAGAAAAAGATAAATAGAAGATATTGCCACAATAAAATCTTACTAATGGCTTTCGGCGAGAAAGAATTTTCAAGTTCTTCCGTCGCGTCCTCGTTGGGGTCATCTCCTTTTATGTGCGTAATGTTGTAATGTTTTGGCAATGGTCTAATCTTCGGGTTCAACTCCTTACCTGAGGCTGGTAAGCGACGGTTCGATCTGAAGGATCAATTTGTACGGTGAGATTAAGAAGTTTCACGTGCATCGGGTCAAAGAGCGCCCAGGACGAAACGGTGATGCAGTCGATGAGGACAAGGGCCATTATTAAAGTCATCAGTTGAGTATCTCTAAGCAGCTGTAATTGTTCACCACAAAAAAAGGCATTGAAGGAGCATTTAATATTAGATTCCTCAGAACATTTTCTGCGACGCGGAGAAAGTCGGGCATACGTGGCTAACGTATTTATAATGGTGTAATATGCTTACATCGGGGCATCTCTGACACTGATTATTTTCATAATAATAGATACAGAGCACGTAACATTGTTCGCTCACAGCCTTGTTTCACATGAAGTCCAATCAGTTCAGAAGAAGGACAAAAATGTTGGAAACCATCATTCATCTCTCAAGTTGAAGTGGCTTACTAGGCAAGTGAAAGTACGCTCTTGAGGTATTCCCCCACTTTCAACTACTTTCCTTTTCCCCTTTCTCATGATCTCTGGTAGCCCCGAAGTTGCACCTGGTATCGTGATAGTTGCTTGGAAGTTGTGTGCAGTTTTTTTTGCCTTCTCTAAACGCTCACATAGGTCGTTTATACTTATACAAGTCGTTTAGATAAAAGTGCGTGCGTCCTTCACGTACTAACATGTGTACATCAAATCAAATACACTTTTTCATGTTTGATTTGGATAGTAGTAAACTATGACCATACTGCGTTATATATAGCTCTGCTATCGACATAATGACATGAAGATGACGATGTAATGATGCACGAAAGCGAGAAACTCTGCTCATTTCTATCTCAAAAACTTAAAATTGCCAACTTTTTATTATTTCGGAAGGCGTTTCTCGGGAATTTTTTTCAACTTGGGTTGTTAGTTGTTACTTTTCAGTTCAGACTTCTTTGTCTTTGGATGTGTGGATCCACCTCTTTAGATTTCCCGAAATACAAGTGCACGCTTGTTATAAGTGTAACTCAAGTTGAAAGTTATAAGCTAGGTGGTCATTATGGAACTGGGAAAGGAGGGGCTCATTACACGAACGAAACTTCTATTTTTTGAGGTAGCCGTTGTTTTGTTTTATGAACATCTTTGCCCTTTAATATTGAAAGTTTGAAACCGACTTATTTCGTATATCGAACAATACACGAACATTGTAATCACGTGAGGATGATGATACGTGCTCAAGTAGCTCAGGTCGACAGATACAAGCACAACTCATACCTGTCCTTTTTATATGCTCGCCAACTCGTAGTTAGTGATGTGGTTTTGGTTTTACATTGGTTTACACATTTGTTAGCCATACTATTAAATATATAGTGCTTTCCACTCTACTTCATAATTAGTCACTCCGTCAAGTTTTAATGAGTACATGCATGAAAGCGAGAAAAAATCAAAGGAGTACTTAATTCACTTCCCAAAACACTTTCCACCCATACAGAACAAATTATAACCCGACATTAGTTTCTAGGTTTTCTGTAGAAAAGTGTGTTGTTACTTTGTTACCTTGTTTTTTACCACACCGATACAGCTCCGGGTGAAAATCCGATAAACACGGTACGTTTTGGCAAACATAGCGCCGAAAGCCAATGAGAAAGCCATGGACAGCAAATAAGCTCTGATCTATTAAAAAGAAAAAGGAACAAGTTTATCTCACAGAATTTTTCTTCATACAAAATTACAAATCTTCGTCTTTCTACTTTAGTTCTCTCACAGATTGATCTCATCAAATGAAATATATGCGTGGTTTACAAAAATAAGAATGTTATTCACATTAATCGTATTTCTCTTCTCTTATTATTGCAATGAGTGCTCGAAGGGATCGCCAAAACTCAATTCCATTCTGATTTCCTGGAGCAAGTTCAAACGAATTTTATACACGCTCATGAATTGAATGGATTTGGATAATATGCAGTAAAATTGAGCTGGAGGCACAATCTTCCACTCTGCTTATCTGGATGTGGGATCTACATATCTACAAATACTTGTCCACATTTTACGAGTTCAGATGTGCACTCCTCCAAGTATATTATTGATATTAATGCCGAGAGACTTTCACTGCACTGGGCAAAAAGTAATAGGTGTAAAAGGGAAGGGAAAGTGGTAGCTACCAGCCTACCACACGCTATAATTTGCGAGAGAACGTGATTTCCCATGTTCTCCTCGGTTAACAAGGAATTTGGAAGGAAACCCACAGCCTGTTCACGAGTCAACTACTCTTTTCTTCAGGAGAAATCTACGCTGATTTCATCCATCCATCAGTGAAAAGCCCTGAATCGAATAATTGTAGAAAAGAGAAGTCAATTTTCTTTTGCTCGTGTTTTCGTGGGGCTACACGCAGACACAGTCCTAAAACCGCATGGTAAATGGGTGCCATCAAATCCCGATTTATGTCGTAAAGGATATATCTTCTGGCTAACATTGACTCGAGGAAACATCTCTGTTTTCAACGATTTCGACATTTCCAATGATCAAACATAGGCCTTCTGCTCTTTTGCACAGGCTGGAAAATAGTTATTTTTTCTGCAATGAATGAGCAAGACATTACGGATCGGGATCGTAGTAATAAAAGTAAATAAATCTGAGTTGAGGATTTTTGTCTGGATTGGATCGTAAATATAGTCTAATTAAAGTAGATTTTATGGTGTCTCTGATCAATCAAGTCTTGCATTGATCTTTGCCTTGTTGAGCGCGCATTGATTTTGTGTTCATGCACATGCACACGTATAAAATTCGTATCAACTTGTAAACATATTATATTTCTAGATTTTCTATTGTAGTAAAAAATAGAAAGTTGGCTCGTTCTCTTACTGTGCATAGGTAAGCGAAGTGTTTCCCATCAGGCACAGCAGTAAAATCTGTTCCCAGTAAGATCACAGCAGCGTAGGCAAATATACATCCTATGATTACGATATTGTTGAGTTTTGGACTTGACAGTTTGATATACCTGAAACGTCAGAGGAATCAGACAAACACAAGGCATTTCAAACCCTTTTGCCGAGTACATTCAATGAATACTATGTACGCATATTGCATTCCTTTTATAATTGAATTGAAGAGAAAATTGTAACAGTGTACTAGAGGAAGACTTCTGAGAGGAGAACATACTTGAGCTTCCGATGGTACAGGTTGAAAGCAAGAAATGCAGCAGCCATTACGATTCCCAGGGATGCCGCTGTGGCCACAATGATGTACAAAGAATACTCGACGCGAATCAGTTTGAAGCGAAACTCTCGCCTCGATATAGGAACTTGATTCCCGTGCCAGCGGATTTTCTTGCAGCCTTTGCAGTCAAGTTCGAGCTTGTTGGAGGAGCGGTCTGGAAAGAGCAGTCCTACCTGGACCATTTCACCGTCTGTGAAATGTGAAAGTACAAAAAATATATGGATATCATAATTTTATCCGGAATGTACGTGGCAGCAGATGAAGGCAATATGAAAAAATGCAGTCTCGTCTCGGCAGCTCAGAGAAAGGGAATAAAATCCCCGCATTATTTGCAAGAGTTGTTCTCTTCACTCTCTCTCTCTCTCTCTCTCTCTCTCTCTCTCTGTGAAAGTATCCAACTTCCATAGTTGACCATCACAAATATACATACATGCCATAAGTATACTTATTCAGTCTACATAACACTTTACATGTCCATATTTGCCAAAACTGTGTGTAAAACACCGGTGAACTGACAGCATCTGCTGAAACTCTCAGACGATACTTTCTTTCCTCGCTGTCGACTCACACTTTTTGGGTTGTAAAGGTTTTTCCGTAAAACTCCATCAATCAAATAATGTTCTCTCTGGAAAATGCAAAACCTCCCAAATAATTCTCACGTCATATTTATACACCCACCTTGGATCTGCATGAATGATGTGATTCCAATACGGTCAGAGCCAGCAAAGGTTATCGGACCCTGAAAATATTTTGTTGAGTAATAGAAAATGCATATATTAAACAGAGCGCAGACAAGTTTCACCTGTTTCCCCATTCGTAACTAAATCGCTCTCCCGTGCAATTTACTTTCCCTTCCGTCACTTCACAACAAGACATAAATTCTTAAACAGACACAGCAAATTTTTATCAACGCTAAACGTACCGAAATCCCTGAGAAGTTCAGCATTCCGATCTCATTTTTTAAAAGTTGGGAAAAGTTTTCACTCTCCCTTGTGAAGTTATCCAGGGCGTGTTTATATTTTTCTTGAACCTTTTGCAGCCCTAGGGCTACCGTCCATACAGCGTCGTACGTTTCAGGAGCGAAGGGACTAACGACGTTGTCGGATGATGTATTGTATGACGCTTTTAATTTCTCCAAAAGGCGACGTCTGAAAGCTCCTGTTGTCTGAAAGTTGCATGATGAAAAATACATAAGTTAATTATACAGATCTGAGTGAAAATGTATATAAGCAGCAGATAGGTATAGATTCTTTAGTCTCATTTATGATTCATGATCCTTTATTCAATTCAAGGAATTATTAAGAATGCACAAACAATAGTATAATTGTACAATACGTACAGAATAATCGTTATTGGATTCAATTCATCCCAACCAAATGTATTCAGATTGGTTCCGCTTTGCCTTTTCTGGATGGAAATTATGGGATCGACCAAAGTCCAATTATTAATGCCATTTGGGACGGAATAAATTGAATCATATTTCGTGGTAATCCCAATCCCACCCACACGAAATTGTAAACCACACACTCACGATATAGATAATGGGGCTGATCAATAAATACTCTTTTGGAAGTTGTAAAAGGGAGTACTTGAGAGGGAAATCATGTGAAATTACTTTTTTCGGATGAGATGCAACAAGGAGTGAAATCAAAAAATGAAGTTGCTCTCGAGGCAATCTGATACATTTCATTCTGGCTACGGACCTGCATTAGTATAACATTAGTTGGAAAATGAAAGTTGGGAAAAAGCAATTTTTGTGCAGGGCTGCTAAAAAGTAAGGCTAATTTTTATACGGCATTTGGATAGTCTGAAATAATAGCAATTTCTTATTTTTTCACTACTCTGCTTACTATACTGGAGAAAGGCTGAATTCAGAAGAATGGCACAATATAATATCACGCAACTTCAATGTGTACTTGTACTTGACGGCATACACACACACATGAGCCTGAGAGTTCAGTCAGTCAATGTAAGGATTTTCCCCGAAAAGGAAACCTGCTTACGGTTGCTTTTTGTTGGCCGTATGAAATGAAATGAACGCAACAAAAATCAAATCAACCATGCGTCTTTTAGCAGAAATTAAAGAAAATGGAAAGGGAAAGCAATATTGGGCAATAAGGGTAAAAAGTGGGATATTGGAGGAGAAACCACTCATCTGACATAAACCATTAAGACCACATGTGATGTTGCTTGTATGTGTATTAGGAACGTGGTAGGATCTGAAGTGAAAGTATCGTAAAAGCTATACTAGCGAAAATGAAGAGAGACGATGACTGTGTGGTCGTGGTCTCTTCATACTCTCTCCATCTTCCCGTCCTCTTATTATCATCGAATTTTGTCAATGCAGCAGAGAGAAGAAGCAACAGCTTTCGCAAATGTATTTCATACATACTTAATGCACCCATATTGGACCTACCCAATACAACGGGCTTTTCTCTCGCAATGAATACTCTAACGGAGTATTATTACACGTGGAAAAAAAGCTTCCGCGTGATACCGTCATCATCATTATCAATATCTGAGTGGAACGTACCATTCCAGAATCGGATGGCTTCTCCAGTATATTGTATCGGTCGACGACGATCGCATACTGTACGGCTTCCATCAACTGTTTGAAGCTGCAGTCAGATTGATGATGATGATGATGATGATGCAGAGAATGCTGCTCGTGATAGAGAGATTTTCCACTGGACTTCAGTCTTAATGTTCCCGGATTTGAGGAGGAATTCAACCTCCCACTAAAAGTGCTCGATCCACTTGGATAACTGTTGTTTCTATTTCTATTAAAGCCACTAATACCACTCCCACTCTCACTCGTAGTGCTGACCTTATTACGACTAGTGAAAGCCCGGGTGCTTCCCATCTTAATTGAAATGGGATCGCTATCAGCGGTTCTGGAGTTAGCGTGAGCAGAGTAACTTTGATCACCATAAGACAAAAACTCCCTCCCCACAACAGATTCACCAGGAGTCCTTTGTGTTGAAGTGTAGTAGTCATCATCATCATCGGAAGGAACTGTTGTTGGAGTTGGAGGGGACGAGGCTGCTCTTGATGTTCCTCCTGACTCTGATTTTAACTCCCGTTTACGTAATATTTTCCCTGGTTTTAATGCTCGATTTCTACTACTCGTTGGAGAAGAAGGAGAATCTAGCCACCAGTCTGTTTCAGGTTCCCCTATGAGGATCCAAGCGTAGTCGCTACCGTACATACCCATCCGGTAGATCTAGAGACAGAAAAATCATGCAAAATCTTTACAAATAGATGCTTTTTTGCAAGTCTGCCTTTGTACATTCATATTTACTCTGTTGCTCCTTGTTTCAAAACGTAAGCATGTGAGTTAAAGTATTTAACAACTTTCTCCAGAGAAAAAAAAAGTTTCATAAAGAATATGAATTTATGAAGCCCTTTCACCAGTCCGCTTTCCATGCAGATAAATAACCTGTTTATCTAAGTAATGCATTCGCAAATTTGTTTTAATTAAAATACAAAATCCTAGAACAAAGAGCCAACTGGTTCTAAACACACATTAATAATAAAAAATTAAAACTTGTAAATCGTAATTGTCCAAAAGATGCGTATAGAACTTTGATATACCATAATTTTCTCTAAATCAGTGGACAGCTTAACCTTTGCAAAAAGGCTTTGTCATTTATGTCATTCGACTAATACCCACCCATAGCCCATTCCCGCAATAAAATCAGACCACTGGAGTGGTCCCTGGACAAACAGACAAACACTCAGAATAACCTTAAGAGAACTCTCCAGCGTTTAAGCTCATATAATATTAACGATTTATCGCGCTATAGTATAACCCTATAGATTTTTCTTCCAAGAAGATGTTATGTTATGTTATGCAACATGGAGAAAGTTGAGAAGTTGCTACTTCCAGAATGCCCCATCCAAATAAAAGCAGAGGGCACATATTTTTACTACAAGTTTTTGTAGAGAATATCATGCCATACCTTTTGCACTTGTGAACACATGTACTTTCACTATCAGCATAATTCATTCGACTTTGTTATTCATGGCCTATTACGTGATAATGATGCATGTTATTTTATTCCATTTTCAGCCTGGTCTACTACACAAGTTTTTACCTCCTTTTCACCTTGTTGAACGGAAAAGGAAATTTCGGTGGAGGAGACAAGAAGGTGCTGGAACAGACATTCTTCCAGGAAGCAAGGAAATATACGAGATGATATGTTGTAGAAATAATTTTGCTTTAGTTTTTATGGGATCGTGATCGTGTCTATAAGGAACATTGGAATTGGAGATGAAGCTAAGGAAAGTTTAGGATGGAAATGGAAACACTTGTCGGCACGTTTCCACTTTCTCCCCTTTTTCTTCAGTTGGATATTTTGAGGATATATGTTCTATTGTATATGCATGCTAGGCAATTTTTTCTTCTGTAATTTTGACATATTCCATACTCAAATATGTAATCATAATTATATGAATATCATTAAAAAGAATACTTCCACATATTTTATGTATGAAAGTTTCATTGCCATAATAAAGTAATCAAGCGCTGAACTTTCACCATGAAATTAATACCACATTTGTAAACCACAATTTTGATTAACATACCTCACAGAAGACAAGTGGTGCGACATCTGACCCAAAATTTGCTATGATTATCCTTGAATCAAGCTCCTGAAAGTGAAAGCAGATTAAATGCGCATTTAAAGTTGATCGCAATGTCGGAAACAACGAAAATAAACATACACATTAAAACGTAGTCTTATGCCGGAAGTCGCCACAAAAGGACATGATATTGGGATTGGTGACCCCCATCAATAACAAATATATCAAAACACATCAATCAAATGCCTCATTCTGGGGCATTAAATCAATCAATCAATTTCAATTTACGGAAACACGTAGACCACCGATATATCCGGATTTGATTAATAAAGGACACTCCGTCCAGAATCGCCGATGTTGAGTATTATCGACGGCCGGAGCAGACTTCGTCACAATTCTCCAGCACACATTTATATTTATATTTTGTGCAGATATGCATTGCATGTGGCATGTGATGTGGATGAAGTAATTGCAATTTTGCAACACAATTCCACGCTGCTCCATGATACAAATTACAAGTGTTTGCCCAACAGAATATATCCTGAATCCTGGGGTGGCACATGTCAGTTATTGGAAAAGTTAAGCTTGCAGCTGCTGTGGGACGTGTGGGTCACAAAATTACCCTCGTAGGTACTAATTGCATTTACGAACGCAATTTTGTGTTTTGTGAATAATTGAGTCTAGACGTAACCTGTGACCGGTGAGTAATTACTTTGTGCTATTGATATTTGTAAAATAATTCTGTATTCCTTTTTAATAGAAAGAAGAGTTCGCGCGCCCCTTTAATTATCATTCCTGGCACGTCAAGTGGGTGTTTCTCCAATTCTTCAAAAGTCACGTCCGTGTTCGTGTTTAACAGTCGACGATGGCCGCCTCAACTGCTAGAAAGGGGATCGAAGAGCGGAGTTTCATTATGATTAAACCTGACGGGGTTCAACGCGGCCTGATTGGTGACATCATTAAACGATTTGAGCAAAAGGGATTTCACTTGGCTGGCATGAAGTTCATGTGGGTACGTAACTAGAGTCCAGTTACTGGACAAAAACTTGAATTATTTTAAAATAAAATTGGGCACATGGACCAGGTAGATATGACAGTCACTGTTGAGGATGATGCTAGAATATTTTTTGCTTCTTGCAGGCTAGTAAAGAACTTCTTGAGGAGCATTACAAAGATTTGTCTGAGAAGCCATTTTTCAGTGGTTTGGTTCAATATATGACATCAGGACCAGTGATGGCTATGGTAAGGACGCTAAATATGTTTCATTATTTAATTTTTGCATGCTAGTGGGTGGTAATGATCTTGTGCACGAATAGTTTATCTTGAACACTAACTTTTCACGTAAAACATATTGGCACATAATGCATTTTGCACGACTACACACAAATGCAGCGGGGCTAGGGAAGGGAGTGAAGTCAATGGTGTGACTACCGGAAATGAAGACAAGGCTTTCTCAATTAATTGTGCTTTTTGTGTGGTCACAGGTGTGGCAAGGCCTAGACGTGGTGAGAACTGGTCGTCAAATGCTTGGCGAGACCAACCCAGCTAACTCTCTGCCTGGGACAATTCGTGGTGACTACTGCGTCCACGTTGGGAGAAATATAATCCACGGCTCTGACTCTGTCGAATCCGCGGAGCATGAAATTAATCTTTGGTTCAAAGACGGGGAACTCGTGTACTGGAAGCCGTCTGGAGCCGTCTGGATTTATGAGACACTCTTGTAAGTTCTGATTTGTCTTGGCCGTGAAGTTTTGAAGAAAGATCAATGTTCATTTACATCACGACATCACTTACGATTAATGCGAGTATTATTCTGTTTCCTGCTTCTCGGTTCTAATATCTTATGTACGATTCATTCAAACTTTGATTGTTTTAAAAGCAAATAAATGTCCCATAGGCCCCGTTGTGCTTAAAACGGATGGCTTGTTACATGTGTTTAAAGTGAAAGCTTACCTTCATATCTTGTAATTGGTCTCGGTAATCGGAAATTGAGAATGTAAGGGTTGCAGCCGCTCTCACGTTCGTTTTTTCTAACTCGGAGAGTAGAAAGTTGGCTGGCTGGAAAATGAAATAAATTATTTTCACCCACATCGTACATGCATGCACATAAAACATCTAAACCTAACGCAAAGGAGCTAAACTCAGAGTGACAAAGAAAAACGTAGAAGCGCACTTGAAAATGTTAGATGCATTAGTAATTGTCAGTTTTTAAAATGTGTGTTGCAATTGAATGCAGATAATGCAGAACGGACTACATTGCTAACTTAATTATATTTATCTTATCGATATTTAATGTCCAGTCATATTGTGATCCCAGCTTTTTATCATTTTAAAACATAAAACGGGTACATGTTTGTGCGACGGTTATGTATAGTAATGCTGAGGAGAAGAGAGGCGATGAAGCACAAAAACTGCATCGGTTATCATATACCCATCCGCTCTCACCATCAATAACTTCTCTCTCGAGATTCACTCGACTTGCATCTCACATTCTTCTCAAGAAAAGAGAAAGCGCAATTCTGCTGTCCACATTAATAATTTCATGATATAAATGATGATGTGGTACGATATAATAAGGGATTCATGCAGTTGCAGTGCTTCCCTGAAAGTAATCTCGAAAGTCCAGCCTCAACCTTCTTATGCCCAATAAAACATCACTGCCAAGCTTAGAGTTCTCATCGTTCTACTTTGCATCAATAAAAGTCGCCCATTCAGGTTTGAGTAGCTTCGTAGCAAAGTAGCTTTGTTTCATAGAGTATAATATTGGTAACATTAAGATCAAGATATAATATGGGATATAACCTATATCTTCCAGGTTTAAAAAAATGTCGATGTGTAATGTTTGCATTATTCTTTCCAAAAACTATATGCTATTATGCTATACTATGCTAAATGCCCGCATCTCATGCAGATATGTATGTGTTTTTCTCATTTTCATTCTAATGCTTTGAAATCTTTTATGGGCAAAAAATAAATGTTCTCGAGGAATGTAGACACGTTTTGTTTGTATTAAAACGTCTTTCGTCTGGCGACTGCAATTTATAGCAGTGAAAGTCGGAAAAAGAAATTGAACCGACAGGAACATACAAACCATATAACATTATAAAAATTGAAAGCAAGTGTCCACTAATAAAATCCTGACTGTATGTATGTACGAGTAAAAGTGGAGAGTACAAAGCTTTAAAATATTTAGACAATTTATGGTTTGGTGTGTAATACGGTTCACGAAATGAAGATAACTTCGGCTTATATCCTGCGGCATTCCCAAACTGTTTTGAAAGTATTCTTATAAATTCGTGCATATATATACATACTTGCTTTGTACGGATTAGCAGAATAGGAGGAAAGCATGTTGGTACTTTACTTTGCAATAAGCAATATCATCTCAAGTCTCAAACTGCCACAATTGAAACGTACATTGGCAGTGATATTTGATACGGTTATGGTTATGATATGCACTTAAATAAAAGATCATACATGCGTATGCGTTTCAGTTGTACATACTTGCTGTCTGTGTCAGGCACATCACATATTTTAACCAGTTGAAAAATGAGAGTTCAAAACATACTTATTATAGTTGCATGTAAATGCAAACCTGAAGCAACCAACACCGGAGAAACTTGGCCTGTGCGAGCCGCACAAAAGAATAACTGTTATTTCAATGCCACATGTATATTCAAGCAGATCAAAGAAGAAAAGCAAATAGTTTTTTTTTGTGGTGAAAGCAAATGGTTCAGAACGTAGAACAATGCAACAAAAGAGTGTCTTAAATCACGCATCATTTAAATATAAAGCGATGTCACCCACTTACCATTGTGTATCGATTCTCATTTTTTGTAAAGAACGTCACTGTGTCCCATTGGAAATGTCGAATGAGCTCGATAATAGCTTCCGCATGAGATGACACAGGTGCTACGGTACGGTAAAACAAAGGAAACTCCTTCTTATCTGAGAGCGAGGGCGACGTAGAACCAAAGGAAACCTTTGCAGAAAAAAAGAGAGAAAATGGAGAAAATTCATTCATGTATGTTGTGAAATTCCCATTTCTATTCTACTCTGCTAGTAATTATTCAGATTGATAGGAGAAAGCATGCAGACAGACGGAACGTCAAGTTCAGTCTCTTCCTTGACGGGTTTACATTGCTTGGATAGATTTGTTCTTGGAAGGAAAACTGGAAAAGGGAATTCCTCAACTCATACGACGACTATATGCATTATGCAGTTTTACTGTGTATTGCGAAAATTTCGATGCTCACGACTCGCATTCACAATGTGAGCGTATAAGTAGGATATATATGATTTTCTCAATATCAGAATCGGTTCCGACCCGCTTCACATTTCGCCTCTACCTCATATTTTTTTATCTTTCTTCCTCAGATACATTTCGAAAGAATTACTGTTGGCAGAGCGAAGACTTGAGAGAGGCACAATAGATGAAATGATGTGCAAGCTGATATGCTCTTCTACCCTCTGCATTATGTCTAGCAATTAACATTTCCATATACTTTTTTGCTCCGTTTCCTTTCTTCTTCTTCTGCACGGGCTTGGTTGTTGCGCCATGCTGGTAGATGTGAATGTTATACCTTGATTGAATATGTACATATGTACTCATACTTTCTCGTAGGTTTGTACTATTTTGAGACATGTCATCTATTGTGAATATTGTCTGGATTGGTTTTGACAGGCTTTTATGACGAGAGTGTTTTAGCAGAAGGAAAAAAATGGAAAGAGACAATGCACACAAAAGTATAAGGGATACATATCATGTATTACGAATTATGATCGACACTGACTGTGAGTCAGTATATATCCCATACCCAGAGAACCTTCAGCGGTAAAATCACCTGCGGAGGAAAAGAAACTTGAGTGGGTAAATGGAAAGGAATGTTTAGAAAATCGAAACTTAATGGAACTAATTTGGTGTGTGTGCCATCCAGTACTTTTTTTGCTCCAGTCTCTGCCTGGAATCTTCCTGCTAACATCTGCTGTATGACACGGCCCAAAGCACTCAACTAATTTTAGGAACGGAACGTGGCGTCACTACCAATAATACGCGTGCTCATGTTTTGGGCAATGACTGAATAGGTGTAGACGGTATAGATATACTTTTATTTGCTCTTTAGGAAAATTACTGAACATGATGACACGAAGAAGAAGCACAGTAAATATTTGATCTTTACTTCAAGTCGATATCCCCGTACTAAAAAGTTTTTTATGACTTTCACTTCCGCTTCGTCGTCAATCTCTTTTTTTGTCTTTTATTCTATCATCTAGGATCAAAGTTACTTGGGAAAAAATACGCTCGGTGGAAATTAGAGACGAGGAGTACTTAAATATGACATTCTAATAAGAAAAAGTGTATGTAAATATGAAAAATATATAAGATGCGATCCATCCCAAGGAATTTTTTTTACCTGAATAATGTGTTGACGTGTAGCGACTTTCGCTAGCCGCTCGGTCACCTCTGAACAAGCTGTTCCCAAGAGCGAGACGAATTTACTCTCCTTCCTCGAATACAAAGCATGGAAGAAAGCGTCAACTCCGGTTCCGGGATCACACTGTGGCAATAAAAATTCAAATGAGAGAAAGGTACATGATAGGATGTATCACACCATTATCATTTTATAAATTACATTTTCCAAGAATACATCTGACTTCCAGTGCACTTCATATTCACACACACACACAGACGACAGCCATGCACAGTGTCTGTGCAGCTTGTACCTCTGAATCTTGGAAATTGAATTTTAAATTCATTTTTTTCGTCCATAAAATATGATATAAAGTAATGCACACAATGACAGCAGTTTAAAGTTAAAGTATTTAGGGAGACGGGATGCAGGCAATATTTACAAGATGCATACAAAATTCATAATGGGAATACTCGGAAAGTATAAATTATGTGTGCAAAAATAGGCTTGAAGCTGTCTCTGCTCGCAGGGTACGCTGTATTTTAAGAAGGTTTATTCTTTTTCAATGGAAAAATGGCACGTGTATGTATTCCGTGTTGATTCAGGGAACACGCCTGGAACTGAGCACACGGATGTCAACCCCTCATCACTCATCTCATTATGCAAGATTCAATAATAAAAAACGTAGTCTGTGAACTGAACTGAACCTTCTTAGACTTGTTCCTCCTCCGGAATTTATCATTTCGTGAAAGAGCCGCGTGTGTTGTTTTGACAGTTTAAAAGCGTCCGTTGTTTCCTAAAACAAGGTGTATTCTGTAGGCATGCATGATGTAACTTTACCTAACTCGAGTTGAGATGAGAGAGTGCGAGAGCGAGAAGCATTTTGAGAGAAAGGGTCCAGTTTTCTCCTGGGTTGCTGCTGATGCAGCAAAATAGTGTAAAATCAATCTATCTAAAACTCATTAACGTTTATGTATCGTGGACACAATGGAAGCCCCTTCTTCTCTTGTATCCTGATACCACTCCACATTCGTGTTGTGTAATGCAATAGGCCATTTCATGTGAGAAAGCTGTAATGAGCTGTGAATAGGATGACATTTATGACACAATAACGACTTCAACTACTCCCTTAGGCCGTCGTTAAATTAACAGATTATGTCACATCCAACTTTCAACAGCGAATGTAAAGCGAAATTGTTGCGTAAATATGTACACGGAATCAGGACCACTGCGAACATACAGAAAAGGGCTTTTCGCGGAGAGTGGTTGAGGCAGGTTCACTGTTACAACTACGCGACATAAATTCGAGGAAAAGTTTTTGGTGTGGAGGACACCCTTTCACGTAATATTGTGCTGAGTGAGCGAGAAGTGAAACTTCTCATTCTATCCGAAGACTTTTAAGATCCCCGATTCCTCTTTTCATGCTACACCAATTTTTCATCCTTTTAAAATTGTAGTCGGTCTGGTCACACTCTGAAGTTGTGCTGTCAGTGTCACTCCCAATATGTACATATGCTCTTCTTTGAACCGCTTTAAGTCATCAGGTTATTCGTCGCAAATGCTTCTGTCGCATCGCTTTTAGTCAGTTGTACTCGTTGATGATATTATCAGAGATGAATTGACATCAATTATCAACCATGTCCACTCTAATATCACACCACTGCTTTAACTGATGGTGTGAAGTGTACAACTGGAACATGTGTGTCATTTTACGTTATTACATTTTACATCAGCGCTATAATACGATATGCTTAATGGATGCTCATGGTTTGACTTTTGTCAGTTTTAATCTCATTCGATGATATTGGAACTTGGAACGTGTTCTTCAAATAATTTATTAACTGAAGAGGATTGCTCTTCTTTCTTCATTCTCCTCGAGCTGATAAGGGCGAAGTGAAAGGATGGAAGTGTTTAGAGAAATCTTTTGTCCTTTCAACTTTGATCATGTATGCAACTGTATTACTTCTTACAGCGGTAGTACAATGGCTATTTCTCACATACGACGAGTTTGTTATATTTTTGCTGTTAGAACTCGAGTTCACTAGTATTTTCCAAGGAACGTGTAGTCATCTACTCCGGAGCATTTTCACCTTCTGAATTTCTCGTTAGAGAAAGAGAATTCTAAAATTCGATACCAAAGGAATACATATTGACAGAGAAATTCATGCGTTTTTATCTGCAAGTATGCATATAATTTATCAGAATGTATATTTCAACTAAAAGCAATTATTATGTGCGAGGGTCTTCAAAAGATTTTCGGTTTGGTACGCAGACTATTTGCATGCTTGTACTAGCGATTCACCGGAGTATGTGTTATAGAAAACATATATACGCAGCATATATATAGATTATATAATTCAGAGAAGTATGTTGATGGGTTTTTGTTTAAAGGTTTGGTTTGGAAGCTATTTGGCAAAGCGAAGAACAAAGTAAGAATACAAAGGAATCCTACTGTGAAGCAAAATAGGATGACTACATTGACAAGCAGTTTTGCTACCTTTTGAACGTTCGCCTTCCCACTTATTTGCTAGTTTTTTGCTTGTACGCAGTAGAACAACTCACTCAGAAGAGCACATCTCTCTCTCTCTCTCTCGTTATTATACAAAAAGGGTAACCCCAGAGAAATCTAAGTACTCTCTCCCTCCTGTAAACTTCCCTCTTTCGAATTATTTTCAGTTCGCCTATTTTCTAGCTCATCGTTATTATCCACGTCGCAGCACTAAAATTCAATACACCTCGCACAGTAGGGTTTGCAGAAGTTAAGGGCTGAACTCATCATTCTGTGCAACTCCTCATATGTATCCTCTGATGAAATGAAAACGGACTAAACAAACTATAGACTTTTTGTGTCGTGGATCCTATCACTCAAGTACCTTTCGCTTTCACTGCAGGTCGTGTGCTTAAAAGTAAAATGAATAAGGACTCCGCATGAATAGCACGAATTGTGCAACTGACAGTCTTAAACGGAAAACTAAACGCGTCTAAATTTCCCAGCGGCGATTGATGGCGAAAAGAACATTTTCGACGGTGTATGTATATCCATCCGATTCTAGTCTATAATCAAGTCTTACTTCGTGGTGAATGCTGATGATAATGTTGACAGAGAAAAAAAGAAAAAGAGACAATAAATACATATTTGCACACATGTGGAACTCCGGTTTCTCACAAAAACTCACACCGATGAGATGAAGTTTCGGAAAAAGTGGGAGAAAGCTGTTCACGATGATGTCAACACAACATGCCAACAGTATTACACGCAGTGAGACAGTAATAGAAGATGAAGCAACTCACATACGCCTAAAACCGTTTCACGGTATGTATGCTGCGTACATTGGGTGGCTGAGAAGCAATTAAACTTTCTAATCAGGCGTTAAATATCCTGTCTCAAGCTCATATTTGTTTGCTTTCTTTCATCTGAATCCAATTCGTCTCATCTGCACATTCTTGTTTGACTTGCGAAAGCTAACGGTTGTGGTGATGGTTGGATGACAACTATTTCCGGAGTCAGCCCTCAGCCTTCACGTTTGTTAGATTTCTCTATATTTGATTGTGGAATCCATATTTTGTTTAGCTCTGCACAAAGCAGTATTTACCTAATATTACTATATTATAAATATGTATCCTTCAAAAAGGATAAATAATAAGGAGAGGCAGTGGTTTTTTCGAACGAACCTCCTCTAGTTAAAGGTGACAAAAAGTATATATTTTCGTCAAGGAATATCCGCAGGAATTACGCACAAATTTCATACATGTATCCACAAGCTTAATTGCTTACAATCCTATTCTAATATCGAAAGTCATGTTCTATTAAAGAGTTTCCAATATTATTATATTCTATGTGTGCCTTCATTTGTTTGCACTATGCAGATCGTATTATTTAACAAATTCATATACGCCGAAATGTTGTAAACAGTAGAATCAATCTATATATTTACCATCGTATATAGAATAGAGTTTCTCTGAGAAAACAAAAAGAAAATTCCCATGAAGTTGTAACAACTTTCTTTCCAATTCTTCGTCACAACTCTTTCTTCGTCAATGAAAATTGAACGGACGAAGAGGTCATTTTGATAACTTTTTAATGTCTATGCTTTACGCCTTCTTCAGGACACGAAAGTGAGGAATTTTACGTTTTCTTTCTTTGTCTCATGAATGTACAAATGCAAGTACCAAATTTACGTTATCTTCACATATTCAAGTGTGGACTGCGCTAATGCCAAAACTTGAAACATTGAAGTCATTGCCGAACCGTTATTTCCTTTCTCTCGTACCCCTACTTATTCTGCAATAGTTTATCAAAATGAACACGATCTTTGTTCTATCGCTTGTATACAAAACTTAGTACAGGAAATTAGGATATTTTTTAGAATTGTATATATTGTGACGAACGCATTCGTGTGGGTTCGCAGTCTGTGGTCAGTTCTAGATTCTAGACTAAAGTATACACGTAATATGCACAGGTAACAGCATTGATAATTAAATGTTGTCCCACCGCATGGTATGGTTCCAACCTGACTAAAAAGTAGACTCAATTCGAAGATTGAACCTTTGTCTGAATTTAAGACACAGACTTTCGACGAGTATTTATTTTTGTACAAACAAGTGTGAGGAGAAAGAGAGGAGGGCAGAAGAAGGGAAGTAGGTAAATGAAATGGAAATGCTGATGTGAGCTTGAAGATGAATGCAGAAATTGAAGTACAGATCCCTCTGTTTCTCTAACATCTCTCCTTTTGAATCCCCATCGCATACAGTCAACACTCCTCTCGTAATGACTTCTTCGTTTCGTTTGTATAAAGTTACTCTTTTAAACATGTTGCGAAAACAAAATTGAATGGCTTACGTATTGCAAAGAAGGAGACAACTCTCTTTTCGATTTACTTTCACTTTTATCATTGAAAAGTGTATGATGGAAAGAGTCGCACTAGTTCTTGGGGATGAAAGTGGTGGAAAAGCATTTTGGAGGATGAGATGAGATAGGGGATATATCGTAGTAGCATGTCACACTGAAGACTTAAATCACTACATTTTGCAACATTTGCAGAGGCTCACGCTGCCAGAAACTGAGTTGACTAAACTAGCTCAGTCGAACAAATTGGGAGAATCAGTGAAAACTTTCTTTCCAGATGGTTTCAAATATTCCAAGCCTTCGCTTTTATACTTAATGGTGATGACAGACTGCGAGTCGCATAATGTGTGTCTGTCTTTTTGCAGTTTTCACCAAAAGTATAGAGTCTGGATAAAATATACACTTTAGTTCATCTGAAGGTTTCAGCGTGTGTCCCCCCATTTAGTACTATTGTCCGTGTATAATCAGCCGAAAAATCTTCCCTTCTAAATTTCAATCTTTTCCTATAATCCCTATTCCTCTTAATCTAAAATTAGTATTCGACATAAAAAATAATTGTTGTTATCAATACGGTGGCTAGCTGAAATAAGGGGTTGTGCTTGCACTTCCTGAAATTTGGAGGTGACGACACATGGGCTGCCAGTTTTCTTAAGCCATGTATTTTATAGTGGATTTTTCAGAAGTTGTGTAGCAAGATACTGTTATCCACCCACTAAAAATGTGCTTAGTTGGTGTAATTTGGTACGGTGATGACGTCTGCCGAAATATGAGAGTCGTCATTTTCTTTCCAATTACAATTATTTGTTTCTTCTTGGATCGATTCTCATGTTCATTTCTTGACAATTCTTTTGCTCGACGAAATGTTTATAGGTCTGTAGGTAGAGAAGTTTTTAATCTTGATTGGGAATTTGGGACAAGATATATTATTTGTCTTGCATTCAATAACAGGCAATGTGCAACCAAGGCTCTCCAGGAAAGAAAAAAAAATCTTTAAAAGATATAAGGACAATGCATATATTCATTGCGTAATTCAAGATGGAACGGATCATGCAGTCAGTCAGTATTGGGTGCTCCAGTCAATAAATCTTTCTCTCTCGCTTTATACCTTCTTGTTTTACCTATTTCCGGCTTGGTTTTGTGAGAGAGTGAGCGACAGCACGCTTTCACCACATTCGTAGTGGTATAAGAGAGGGAGAGAGGTAGAAAGGAAAATCTAAACCACTCTGGAGACAGGCGTTTTTGTTCGGTCGAGTGACCAACAACAGCCTCAAATACCATTTTCCTTTTCCTCCGTTTTTTTTCTCTCCACTTTTTTTATTTGGTGAAAGAAGAGGCACAAAAGAAGTACATTACACAAGGATGTGTATCTGATTTTCCATCCTATCCGCTCACTTACTTTCTCTTTGTCCCCTCTTTTTTTATTCGCTTTAGCAGCACTTCTTCATGGACAGAACAGTTTTTATCGTTGTTCAAACAACAAAATAAAAATCGGATAAGAGACAAGTTGCGTCCTCGTGTTGAGCAATAATAGAATGGAAAACGGAGTAGTATAACCGAACGTGAAGGAGAAGAAAGCAGTTTTATCTAAATCCAGCTTGATGCCCTGCACTTGTTTGTACTCCTACTGCCACACACAGATAAATAGAACTATTTGCTCTTCCAGAGGATCTTCTTACTCTTCTGGGACAATTTTCTCGTTTCTTCTCTCCGTCCTTTTCTATTGCATCAGGTGACATTTAAGAGGGATTGATTACCCGCAATACCTTTTCCAAAAAAACGAGTGCAAGTGCATGTCTGGTGATATTGTGTGTATTCGTATATACTTAGCCAAGAAAACACATAGGATAGGACACTTTCAGAACGCAAGTTGAAGACGGGAACAAGGAAAAAAATAAAAAGTCATCTTTTATGTACTCATTCACTTGCTTCGATCCTTTATGAACAGAATGAGGAGAAAATTCACAAAGCCAACTCACGAGTGAGTCTCATTCAATTGATTTTTTCTTCTCATTTTGCAAATTGAAAGTTGCACTTGTGATCAGCCCGCATAAGATTCTTCAGGATGAGACGATTATTCAATCTTAATCCGGAGCTGCATTTATTAAGTCCATAAAACAGTGGAGATTTCCTTGGAAAGCGTCTCTGCTCCATGAAAGCTGTTGTCAATGTACTAACTTTTCAAGGAAGTCATCGAGCGTGTTTCTCTACTCTATTTTAATTTACTGTGCCACACCTATATACATTATGCACTTATTTATCTACTTTCGACTTTCGTCCCTCTTTGTGCATAACGCCTATGATATGCATAAACGCCGTAAGTGCATTTTCACATACGGACATAAGACTCCTAATCGAAAAGGCGTCTTCC